>JBBPQE010000027.1:0-101005 GCA_038092335.1 Boletus vinaceobasis
GGAAGTAGTCGGGCCGTCCCGCCCATTATCAACCACTACACCCCCTTGATTGACGGTGACAATGTTATATGGGTCATTTGGGCCTGAATTAAAGTATGAAGAATATGAGGAGCTGCCGCGCAAGGGAAGCCCAGAAGGAGTGCCACCTGAAGACCCATAAGCGGTATACTCCTTGTTAGGGATCTTGAGAGTCGCGGCCTCAAAGCCAGAGGAGAACGTAAACATATTTTGAAACTCCCGTTCCTAATTGTGAACATCAGTTAAGATACACATTCAGAAAGCCGACCCAGATCAACAAACCTGCATGTCATCAGGGAAGCCAACTACAAAAATTGTAGATATTTCTTCCTGCTGACCACCTCCACTCTGGGGTTCGGCAGCCGCACTCAACTGCCCAGAGGTACCTAGACCCCGAGGAGTGTTTGCGGCTCCACCACTAACTGCTCCACTGCTTTGCAGATGAGGGCCGTATGGCGTCTGGCTCTGAAGGTGTATACCATTCAAGTACGGTACCTGACCAGCGGAGTTGTTGTGAGACAATGGGTGGAAAGTATCATGCATTTGCGTTTTTGCGGTATGCGACTGCAAGAATGGGTCTAGGGCATATTGCTGGGAAACCTTGCTAGCCAAGGGAGGACTCCCAAAGTCGATTCCTCGTGACTCAAACCCGGAAGACACAGAAGACCCTTGCTGAGAGTGCTGGGAAAGCTGGTGCTGAATGCCCAGCGGGTGACTGGAAAGGCTTTCGGAAGCGCTAGCAAATGACTGAGCTGAGGGCGTGTTGGCGTGTCGCATGCGGAAGGAACTAGGAGGTGGATTACCCGAACTGGAATGGGGAGTGTGCGTGCCGTTGATTCCGTTATAGGCGCTGAACGATGATCTGAAAGGACCTGCTCCGAAATCACTAGGGGACTTGGTCCCTTGAGGGGGCACTTTCAGCGAGAGACTCTCCGACTCGGAGAGATAGTCGGGTAGGTGGAAGTTGTTACTGTTATACACTGGGGGACCCCCTCCCTGGGCGAACACTGACTCTGAGATTGGATGCTGATGGTTACCATCAGTGTTCTGGGACATTTGTGAAGAGCGATGCAAAATATCGTTGTGGGTATGATTGCTATTATAATCGATATTAGACGGTGAATCAGAGCGGCCCGATGGAAGACGGAATTGAGTCTCGGGAGAAGTAGCACCCGAGTCTGTGTTAGAAGCGGACTGCGACATGGCAAATGACTGCTGAAGAGGGAGAGGTTCTGCGTCGCCTTGAGCGTCAAGTGAGTCCAATAGAGAACGATTGATGAGGTCTTCTTCGAGAGGCTGTAACCGAGGAGCTGACGAGGTGGGAGCTGAGGGCGCCAGGGTGGAGAAACTGAGAGATCTGGAGAAGAATTACAAGTGGTTGAAGCTATGTGATAGACTAGTACTTGAACATCAACAGTCGGAGAGACCAACGCGGACGGTGGGAGTGTGGTGGGAGGTAGCGCAAATACGAGGACTGCTGATATGGATACAATGGAGAGACAAGGAGGGAATGAAGATGGTGTGCGAGTTTAGAATGCTGTTTGATGGAATGGAAGCGCTACACGACGACGACGACAGTGAGAAAGGCGGTGGGCAACGGCAGACGATGTGCGCGACGCGTGGGACTGGATAAATAAAAGCTTGGTTAACACTGAATAGACGACGATGGGCGGCACCGGAGGACGAAGCGCACGACGAGGAGAGGTAAGCTAGACGTGCGACACGACGACGACGGGTGTTTGTTCGCTGCGGCTGTCGACGGCGATCGAGTTGTCAAAGTGTGAAGGAGCAAAGGAAGCGCGCGGGGCCGACACAGAATTGACCCAAAAAAAAATCAACAAACACCAATATTTGGGTCACACCGGTCACGCCGCTTCCCACGCACGGACCCTAACCTCAAGCTATTCCCACGGTCAACTTTCCATTGTTCACAGTGAAGCTTGACAGTTCAGTGCGCCAATGGAAAGCTTGAGTACTTGAGTGTGTATCCGAAGCAGCGTGTCTCTCCATTAGGTCTCAGACGTCGTGTGGAATGAAGTGGGCGGTTATTGGACTGGAAAAGAGAGTCGAGTACGCTGTAGAATGACCTGAAATGAAAAGCGAGAGCATGAAAGGACAGAGCAACCAGACGGGTGGTCTCGAGACCCCCCAAAGTTGTCAATTTGGTGATGACAAAATATCTCGGTTCCTCACGGATTGGCCGTCGTGTACTTTAGTCGCGCCATCGGTAATGGGGATTTCACGTCTGTCTGACAGGGCGGACTTGTGTAAGATTGCCATATGGTCACTGGTGCAAGCTATTGGCTGTCCGATACCCGCTGCCTACCATGCCAAGACCTCCATGCTAACCCCTCCTTGCCTCGCGGTCAGAAAACTATGTAGTGATTCAAACGTTCACCCATACACGCAACGTCAATCAAGATCAAAACCAGTGTCAGGACACAGGTATAATCTTTACAAGAAAGTCTTTCAGATCGTCCAACTCCGCATCATTTATAGAGTGAGCCAAGTCGCTATACGCCACAAAGCAAAGACCAGGCGAACCCAGTTCTTCTCTCCCGAGTCTGCGCACAGACATCTCGGCCACTAGCATCTCTGCGCAACTGCGTCCGTATTGGTATGGGACCACCGTATCCTCTTCGCCGTGTGCCCAGAAAATGGGTGTTTCAGAAGCATACGGACTCGCGAGCTAGCAAAGACCGCAAATTAAACGATCAAGTTGTCACAGGCACATCCATGGACCCACCGACTTGAACTTTGACTTTAAAGGTACCCTTCCGCTCAGAGGTGCAATGCCCGCAAGCTTCCAACCATCATCCGTAGACCGACCTCTGGTTTTCCCCCCCGTGAGCGCGGTAAGCAATATCATTCCTGCGCCTTGAGAAAAACCAATAAGGACCATACGGGAGGATGGAATCCCGGCGTCCACTTCTTGCTGGATTAATTTATCCAGGTACTGGACCGTTTCGAGCATTCCAGATTCGCCATCCATTGGATCGCTCTCAAGATCGAAAGTAGATAAATCATACCAAGCCCGCATTACCTGTCCGCTATGAACCGCCACGGGACGGGAGGGTCTGAAATAACATCAGCCTCACAGTTTGTATCCGGTAGGGGATGAAGAATCCTCACGCGTTTGGTAGTATCCATTTCACCCAAGGAAAGTGCTCGCGAAACCTAGGGCCGATAATAGATTTCCATTCCTTTGCTTCTCCTCCAAGGCCCTGGAGGATATCGGGATGTGTTAGTCTACCCCGTCCACTATCGTAAGTTTCTAGCCGTACGTGGAGGGCAATGATGGTAGCACTGTGACCGGCTGCTGCTGGTATGACGATTGTCTCTGAGCTAGTCATGCGATGGCACTTGTTTGCGTTCGAGGCGAGGTTTATGATTGACGCTGGATGTGGAAAGTACCACGCAGGGGTTGCCCGCACGGTCTCACACGATGATACCCTTTAAACATAGTATTAGCTAAATAAGTGTACCTAATCAAAACGACAAGCGCACATACTGGAAAGAAACAACAGCTTATTTTCGACTCATCACCCGCAGGAGGGTCGGTCCGCAATACCCCGCTTGAAGGTACTACAATGCGAGCCCACTGCTAGATTGAGCAGCGCCGCAGTGCGCAGATGGTAACTAGTGTCACCACTGCGAGTAAAAATTGCACATGGGTGTGGCATTCAGGACTGACGCGTTTGAACTGGGAGACGATCCAAGGAACTAAAAAATGAAATAAATAGAACAGACCAGTAAGGTACAACAAGCCAACGCATATGGGTACAGTCCTCGCAAGTTAGAGCACATCTATACATACATATCAAACAGAACGGAGTTTTGGAATACGTTCTGATGAGGTATCCTGAACAACGAGCAGATTTTTTAACACTTGGTCCAATTTCTCACCGAACACTCACCTATACTATACACGTTCCAAAACTCCACATGTCGTCGACTGTCAAAACTGTTCAAGTCTATATTGCTTGTAGCCCTTTCAATACCCCGAGTAGAAGCAAACATGCAATCAAGCCAATGGCCCAAAATGCTGCTCCAACAAACCTCCACCTGGCTCTCAGCGTCGCTGCCTCAATGGAATAGGGTGAACGTGGATCATAATACGGCAGCAATCCAAGGGTTGGCTGAGACTGCATAAGCGGTGTCGGCCCGAAAGTTGACGGGGGTGCAAACTGGGGCCTAGAACTCGAGCTGAACAGGGACTGTTCTCTGGTAGGGTAGTGTCCAAGTATCGTGCTTGTCAGCGAGTGTTGGGATGACGGTGAGCCCTGCTGATTAGGTACATGTACCGAATATTCAGGAGGGGGGGTGTCGGGGTTTGCGCTGTGCTGTGGTTCTAAGTAATGTATATGCGACGACATCGCCAGCGAATGGGTCTTCACGAAATGGAAAAGGGAAGCTGGACGTTGACGGAAGGATTTCAGGTCTTCGGGCACAAAGCTTGGTAGTTGGCACAAACACGAAGTACCGACGGTTATTAACGCTTTAAAAAGGGAACTTAAAAGGGCATGGACTAATTACGCTCTGTAGTATGTCGCAGTTGTTCGACCATAATTTTATGGCTGGTAAGATCCTGTCTATGTATCGATGCACGCATGGCACAGTCCATATGCGGGTCCACAACATATTACTCTTTGATTTGCTGGTCTATGGCCTCAAACTACTTAAGATATGGATGGAATCGTTTGGGAGACCCTCGAACAGTACAGAAGAAAAGGTATAATACAGACAGAACGTAACGCGGTGATTTAGACGTCCAGAAAGATATGTACGGAAGAGTGCGATGGATATATAACGAATGTTATCATCTAGTAAATTGGTCACCTCCGGGTTTGTCAGGTGACAATAGTGTGCGGCCCTCATCATGGGCAAAGGTGCCAAGCAAATCCTCAGGAGAAGGAGCGTCCCTGTGATGATCAGAGACCGAATGGCCAAACACCCCCGGACCGAGCGATGACTCCAAATTCTGTAAGGGCCCTAGGAAGGACGGGTTGGGAGGAACCGATCCTAATGGCCATTGTGATATCATATGATTTCGAGGGTGCGCGATATCAGAAATCACGGTTATGCTTGAGTCGTGATTCCAAGATGGGCCAATGCCAACATTTTGCTGGGGTAAAGGTATTGTGAAATGAAGGGAGGAAGATGGTGACGTCATTGGAGTAAACCCGGTTCGATCATCCGTCTGGAATGGCTGCGAGAAATAACCACTGCCATGGTGCGACGAGGGGTGAGGCTGCGAAGGATACACCGACGACTGGGTATGAGCATTGGCAAACTGCCATTCAGGAATTGGGGGCGGGGGCATGGTATTGTATGCTTGTCCACTCGGAACGTGGCTCCAGTGAGAAAGACCAGCTTGGGGCTGGATATCGATGGCGGTCGAAGTGTAATCTGTATCCCAGGCAGTGTAGTCGTTCTCGAACGATCCGCAACCACCATGAATCGAGACTCCGTGATGGAGGGTAGGAGGATGAGACAGGGGTTCCGATGCATGATGTTGTATGCCCGACTGCTCAGATCGCTCCGTTGGAAGAAACGTTGTACTAAAGCATGTCGAGTTCTGTGGTGGTGGATGTCCGGTGGTCTGGTGCAATCTCTGGAGGCTACCGTAAGGGTGACCTGACGAGCGATGGACAGATCGAGGCGTAGATGCCTCGGGTAGAGATGCTAGCTCAGCCGCATCCGGTTGGACGGTTAACGGAGAGGAAGGGAAAGAGCCGTAAAGCCGGCTCGACTCAGAACATGTATCTTCCCCCTCGTCTTCCTCCGTGAGCGTTGCTTCGAACTGGGATGATGAAGTTAGCGCGGGTCCCATCTCAAGCATTTGGTCGGCACTAAATATGCGTGTGGAGAACGGGCTAGGGCCCTGGGGAGCACGATAACCTGACCACCGTTGTCCCCATATCGGGAGCTTGGAGGTAATGTTAGCCTACCAATGCAACCTGGTTCAACAATTACTTACACATTCCGGCGGGACGTCTCGTAGTTCATTTCCAATTACCCTCCCATAGAACATGGAGGCGACAGGAGTGTGATGGGCTAGGGAGGCGTGCTGTGTCCCTTCGGTCAACAGGAGAATCAGTCATCTCTAAGAGATTTTAAAGGAGAGCCCGGTAGCACAACGTGTCGGGCTGCTACCGGGGAAAGCACGAACAGCCTCGGCGTGCGCCTGTCTGTGTTATTTTCATCGGTATGACATAGGACTTGCCCTTGACATTAAGAAAACGTGGCTGTCGATGCCACTGACAAAATAGTCATACGCTCGCCACTCGGCGATTGTATAGAAGTGGATTCGTGTCATTGCAGTGCCAGGACTGACGCCATTCGGGTAAAATTCTTCATGGTCAACGGTGCTGTAAAGAGAAGGGCACGGTGGCGTTGTCGCGCTGAGTCCTGCTCGACAGACCTCCCTTACACGAGTGTCTCCCAAGTTTGTGGGTGCGCCTCGTCGGGAGTCGGGACTCTGCTGCGCGAACGGGTGTATGCGCAGTCAGCCTCGAGGGAACCTCGCGCTCCATGGCAGTGCAGAAGTCATGAAGATTGGACACATTTGGAGCTCAAAACGTCGGTGACCGCTCGGTTCACTGTGCAGAACCGCCTTCAATAACCACCTACCAAGCACCGCTACGCTAGGTCATATGCAACGAGGCAAAAGTGAGGTATTTCGTAGATTTCTGGAAACCCAGGAAGCCGGGTGAGTCGTGTCTGGTGAGGAACCGGTGAAAACAATGGTCCTGACAGCCTCTTATACGTCGTGCCGAGTGTTGGACCCGCGTGTCGCGAGGATTGGTCGCATTCTCCGGCATCCGGGACGTGTCCACCGGTTGGCATTTCCGGACGTCCGAGCCTTCGTCACAGCAACCAACCACTTGCTCTGATTATGGAATATCTACATGCAATTCGATAGCAGTTGATGCGACTAGTGTACAGTGAATATCCTAGAACGCGCAGTAATTGTTTCAAAGTAATTCTATTCCGCTAATATGCCCTTCCTCTCAAAGTTCCAGACTGAGAAGAGGAAGTGCTAGAGCTGTTAACGACTCCCTGTGGCCCACCACGCACCACAACTTGACGGGACGTAAATGTCGGCTTCCTCCCCTTAAGAGCTGGGTTATTTGTCGTAGTGGATCCTGCTCTAGTTCGGACCACCGCTTGCGACACAGTTGTAACAGCGCGACCGCGAGCTGTAGCACTTCTTGACGGCAAAGGGGCTTTGCGTACATTACCTATCCCCCTTGCAGCGGGGCGCACAGTGGATTTTCGTTTCAAAGGGTCCAACACTCTCTGCCTCTTGGCCTTGGTGCTACCACCATCATCGCCGACTTCACTCCCACCCTCGTCTTCACTTGTGCTTGATTGTAGAGGATCCAGGGGAATGGAAGGTGGAGTGGGCCTTCCACGCAAGGTGGCGTTTCGGGACTGAGATGTCGGGAGCGTACTCCGTGCTTTTCCTTGAAAAGCTCCATGAGTGCGCTTTCGGCCAGCTAAAGACGAAGACCCAGAGCTCAAAGACTCCGATGACGCCTTCGTCCGCAAAGGGGATGCATTATCGGCAGTTGTGAGTGCACTTGTCAAGCTATCGACGGAAGAATATGCACTGGATGGCATGGTTTCTGGGTAACGATGGGGAGTCCTCAATGATGCGCCAAAGTCATCCTCACTTAAGCCTGCCTCACTACTACACATGCTGTCATCAAGGAGGATATCTTCATCTGGTTGTCGGGCAGTGTCGGAATTTTGTTGATGGCTAAGAACCCCAGGAGGTACTTTGTTGTTGTTGCTTGAGCTGTGCACGGAGCCGGGGTGTCTCTCATGCCGCCTCTCAAGCGTCTCGCCAAAACCCTGCTCGCCTTCAGGAATAAGGGGATATGCAGAGTTGGAAACAGGACAATGATTAGTGTCTGACCTCGTGGTGACTGAGCTAGGGAGGGAGGCCGATGCAGGAAGGGGTGTGGATGGGTATGCAGACGGGAATGCCGGGTATGTCCTCCACTCGGGTGAGTGGTACTCAGGAGCGGTCCCAAGCAGGTCAGGCGTAGAGGTGGGCGCTTCTTGGCCTGATGCGAGGTAGGCAGAAGCAGGAGGGTACCATATTTGGTGTCCATTACGCCCAGGTAGGATCCGAGAATATCGAGGTGGGTCGCGGGATGAATGTTCGTTATACGCGGGGAGTGATGTAGTAGAAGCTGATCTCGAATGTCGGTCACGAGAAGCTCTGGAGTCGGCTGGGTTATTTCGACCATTCAAGCGCTGATTATCGGAAACGCTGCGGACGGACGCGTGATGTTGATTTTGCACGCGAGAAGTCTGCACAGCATCACCGTGGTCAACAAGAATTGGGATACTGGAATGACTGCTTGTGCGTGTTGGGTTTCCCAAGTCGGCTGGGCTAATGTGGGCGCCGGAAGACAACTCGCCAGGCTCTTCTTCCAATTCTCCTGCACGGCGAGAAGGAAACCATGACGACGAGAGGATGTAATCCAGTGGAACTTGCAGAACAGCGAAGAAGAAATCTCCTATGTCGCGTGAGAGCTCTAACGTTGGATCCACAATTGCAGCGTAAGGCTTGATGAGGGGACGAAGAACATGGAGAAACAGTGGCTCTGCGCCCTATAGCAACGTTAACTTCAACAGCGAGGGAATACACCCCAATTACCACGCACTTTAGCACGAGTCAGCACAAGGAAAAGCAGAAACACTGATTTGATTTCGCTGTAAAAAGGGAGAAAGATACCAACGACCCGGTCGAGCGTTCTCTCATATACCGCGTAACAGCACTACAGAAATCGGATGAGACCTCGACTCCAGTAATCCATCCATTCGGCGTTACCCAGACGACCCAAACAGCCAAACAACCTTTGAGATCCCTCTTCCTCTGGGTTGAGGCGCGAACACTGGGCTTTCCACCTCGCCGCGTGGATGGAGGAGGGGGCTTTAAAGTCTTGAATGTTTCGTAGACATTCAAGAAGACGACAAAGAACTGCAGGAATGGCACGACCAAGGGCATGGCGAAAATGGATTTAGCAGAAAATGGACATGCGACAGGCCAGATAGAAAGGGTGAAGAGAAGAAACACGTTTGCTCCACTAGTTAGTAGATGAGGGCGACAGTAAGAGCTTGCGTGCATCGTGCTTTGAACAACGTTACATAAACATTAAGGGTTCTCTAAAATATTTCTTTTCTATCATTGGTAGGGGTGCCTGATCTGCCTTGCATACCACAAATAAAAATACGATATAATTTTGATGAGTTCTATAGCAGCATAGCAGTATGTAGATGTGGATACAAGGCAAGTTTCTCGAGCAGGAGGTGTTCTATGGGCAGAACATTGTGCATAAGCCTATCATCGGATCGTTATGTAAGCTACAGAAAAGGCTGTGAGCGGGTGGAAAAAGAAACTGCTGGAAGCCTTGCACTGGCTTGGTTAGCAAGCAAGTAGTCCTCGAAATTCCCACAGTGTTCACACTCATACCAATGCCCAGAATACGAACCACAAGAACCAAGAAACCCCCCGAAGGTTTCGAAGACATCGAGAGTGTGGGCATGCTATGAAAACGAACCTTTTCAGATACTTATTTGTCGCAGATTCTCGATGACTACGCGAAGAAGATGAGGGATGCTGAAAACGAGTCGCACGAGGGCAAGCGCAAAGCCGAGTCGCTATGGCCCATCATGCGTATCTCGCACACTCGTTCACGATATATTTATGAGCTTTACTACAAGCGTGAGGCTATATCCAAGGAGCTGTACGACTGGTTACTGAAGGAGGGATATGCGGACGCAAAGTGAGTTGCCTCCTCATGTATGTGACCCCGACGCTAAGCTGTATCAGTTTGATTGCCAAGTGGAAGAAAACCGGTTACGAAAAGCTATGTTGTTTGAGGTGTATTCAGACCAAGGTGAATCATTTCCGTGTTCATTCTATAATTCCCGGCTTATGAACATTTAGGACATGAATTACCAAGGCTCAACATGCATTTGCCGTGTGCCCAAAGCCCAGATCCGTGCGAATACTATAGTGGAGTGTGTACATTGCGGTTTGTCTAAGCGGATATATATTCCTCGCTCTGTGGCTAAATCGATGAAATGCAGGTTGTCGTGGTTGCAGCTCGGACTCCTGAGGTGAATTTGATACTATGTCATGGTTCATTACTCTATGCTCTCCCGGCTGCCCGGTTCCTCCATTCAGTATAGTCGTCCTGCCAGTTCGCTGGACTCGACATACCATCGCCATAGTCTCGCAGCTGTATCTTTGACACTTCTCTCGAAAGTCTTTTAGCGTCTCACAGTGCGAGGCTTCGTGTGTGCCATGTCTAGTGATACTGGTCACGATCACGAGTTCAAGTAGCTTGCAGACAGCCTGTACCGATGACCTAGCAATGAAGTAACTCAATCCACTTGAAGTGCTATGCCCGCAGAAGCCGCACACATAGATATCCAAATTCGGCATCAAGGAGCCTTTACTACGAACTTGGGCATCTCCTTTTTAGCGCAAAATACAACAACCGCTTGTACCAACTTGTTGTCCCCCGAGTTGTCTCGAGCCCCGGTTGAAGAGGACAGAGCTTGTAACGTCTCGGTCGCCACCGCAACTTCGCGTTCACCTGTCGTCTTGTCCCGAATTAGGGAGTCGTTCTCTTCACCCCTGGACCTTGGTGACTTCTCCGCCCCTTGTGATGCAGTCCTCGGTAAGTGGTCATGATATAAGTTCAAGAGTGGAATGCTTGAGGATCCCCCGCTGCCATCGAAGCCAACGATAGCAGCTGGTGAGCGATATTGCCTGTCCGTCCTCCATGTAGAACTGACAATGTTCTGAACGCAAGTTCCCCTGTGTTCTAGTATCAGAAAAGGCCTTACACCCTCAAAAGCATCTAGGAAATCAGGATGTCGACGTCCACCAGCCTAAGGAGGCGCCCTCATTGCCACAAATGTGGATTGCCCATGCAAGGCCATAGGCGGAAGAACGGAACGTTCGTGTGTCCTGAAGAAACGTCTATTTTCACAGAAACTGTCTCAAGCACCCGCAAGAATCACTCCACGCCATTTCCATCACCTCCAGCCTCGCCGGGAGGGTCACCTCATGCCTCTCCGCCGCCATCCCCGGATTTCTCGTCTGTCCGTGAAAAGCCTGTCTTTAAGCCTCCTCCAGGAAAACGTTGGCATTGGAGGAATCCGAACTGGGTCTCCCCCCCTCATAAGATGCGCCTGTACACCCCAAGTGACGGGGAACGCGGATCCCTTACTCCTACTGAACCTGTCACGGAGCCTATTGCGAGTCAGAGGAGAACTCACTTGTTTCCGAACGTCATACAAGAGGAGGAGGAGGGAAACCCTCTTGCATCATGGTCCAGAAATATCGACGAGGAAGACAATGATGTCCAGAATGGGGAAGAGTTTGAGTTCTTCCCTCGTCATTCAAACTCGCTATCCCCTCGCCTATGGTCGCCTTTCTGTCAATCCCCTGCCACCGATATTTGCCTTGACGCTGTGCTGCGTACTAGCACGCCTCTATTCAAAGTCTTCCGCACGCCTCGCGAGGACCTTGATGACGTTAGGCGGACCGCCCAACGTGAGGGAAAACATGTCGCCATCCTCAGCGCTCCCCCTGCTCATCGCGCAATGGCGAGAGTGCCAGCGGGCAAGGCGAACGGCACCGCCTGGGTTATCGTCAGTGATCGCGTCGAAGACCTGAAGTATGCAATCGACTCTCAGCAAAGGGGCATGCCTGGGACGTTCTTCCTAGAAGAACCGCAAACTAGGGGGATGGGTTTTTTTCAAGTGGTGGTTGCTGGTGTCCTGGGCGGCCTCATGGTTGCCGTTGGACTTGCATGCTTGTAGCGATTCAGATCAACGATCGAGGGCTCGTCTTGAGAAACGGGAACGAAAGAAGAAGAAGTCTGCCAATACTATGCTTTTATGTACCACATGCACTACCATGTACTTCCATGTATGCCAATGATATGCCTCTATGTTTGCTTCGGTGTACAGGCTTCCGGTCGATGTCAGCGTTCTTGAGATAAGCCTACAGATATAGGACATACAGTAATGGCCCAGAGCAAATGTTTCCGGGTTTGGTGCAGTAGCGCAGTAGATCATATACATAAGATAGTCATGTACACATTCATAAGTTATTTCATTACACCCCTCAGGCCCTTGACAAGCTTGAGCTTGTCCAGGATCTTTCATACAGCCCAGTCATCTAATGTCCCGTATCCAGGTCTGGTTCCCCACCCCCGCGCTATTCTTTCCTCCATTCTCTCTTCTCGACTCCCCATACCAGCCGCCCCTCGCGAAGACAACCCTCCAATCAGCAAAGTTTTCAACCAACTATTCGCTTCTTCTTTATCGTTGCCCTTTCCTTGCTTGGTCTTCTTCCTGCTCTTCCGCTCCCTCAGCTTTGACGTGCCAGGTCGCGAGCCAGAGTAAGATTCCGGAAGCTCTGCGAAACTGATACGCTTCGGTGTTGACACACCTGATGAGGGTGCACTCCCCATCACCCTTGCCACGCCATTTCCAAATACTTCGGACAGGCTCATCGTGCTTGGAGACGGAGAAGGTGTTGGAGGTACCGAACGCACCTTCAGTGATGAATGTGCAGGGGGTGACGGAGGACGGGTGGACATCGAATGACGTCCCTTGGTATAGAGTCGCGATATGGACGCCGTGGCCGTCGACGTGCCTTGAATTGGAACCGGAGGGGGTGTGACAGGAAGGAAAGAAGGGACACGACGGGGTTTCGAAGCTTTACGCCGAAGGGTATTGACAGATGTCGAAGAAGGATGATCGTCGAGAATTTTACGCAACGACTGGACAGTCCGATAGCCAGTCGGGCGATCGGAAGATTCAGACGACGATGGTGAGAGCTCTTCGTCAACAAGCATCGTGGGCAGTGGCGCCGGGGGAGTAGATGGCCTCGAGGGAGCCTCTGAGGGAGATCTCGAGGTACGTGCCTGTATTCCCGATCTACTGCGATCTCGAGACGAGTACAGCGTCCGCGCAGAGGAAGGTGAAAATATAAGCTCCTTGCCCCGCACTGTGCCCGTTGGGCTGGTGGACGCACATCTGTCGCGAGAACGCAACAACCGAGCAGAAGATGGGGGTGACAGAGATACGGAACGCTTGACAAGGTTTGACAAAAAATGGTACGCTGGAGTAGTGCTCTCTGGCTGGGTCGTAGGCAGAATCCGCGCCGTGGGCGGAGGTTGTGTCTCCTGGCAACACGCAGACAAAGATCCTCGAGAATAGACTGAGTGAGAGGATCCAGATGCCCGTAACCCCAGAGTAGAAGGCAGTGTTATCAACTGTGGATCCGCGGTGGACTCGACGTACTGTGTAAGCGCTCTTGGAGCAGGTGCAACCAGTACGTCACGAGTAGGATGCGAATATCGGAGATGAGAATTCGAAGACTCGTTCAACTCCAGAATTGATGGTTTTCGTCGATGCCTTAAATCTGGCACGATGGTTGTGGGTAAACTTCGGCTCACGGCCCCCTCGTCCGAATGGGGAGCAGAATGACTTCTCCCCTCCTCTCCGAATAGCTTATCAACCCCCTCCGATATTTCTTCCAGGTGGTCCATCCACGTTGCATGCACCCCACTGTTCACCCTGATACGTGTGGACAAGTTCCGAGCACGCACCTCCAGAAAGTGATCGGATTCATTTTCGGAGGAAAGGAGGGTGGAAAGACTAGACTGCGTGGACATGGTGGTGCGGAGCAAGGTATTAGACATCTCGAGCGCATGTACACTGCGTTCGAGTAGCGTATCGAGGAAAGGATCGGAGGCAGCCGCAGGATTCCGCTTGCGTCTGCGAATGTGTGTGGGCGACCGCCGTGGGGGTGGGTGACCTAGGTGATGTTGTGCATAGACAACGTGCTCTTCAGCCTCTTCTTGGTCCCCTTCTGTATCGGCGTCTGCCTCGTCTGCGGTTTCTGGATAATCAGGCGGTCTGTCAGACTCCGTTTCTGTGAGCGGGGGCGGGCCAACAGAGTTGCTCCAGCGAGGTGGCGACGAATATTCGGGGAGGGTCTGAACGGTCTCCGAAGACAATTTTGATACGGAAAACCGTTTACGATGGGTTCTGCGATGTATGGAGTTGTTATTTGGGTGGTAGTAGGTGGAATGCATCATTACGACTCAGAGGCAATGAAGTAAGCAGTGCCTTGAGTCGAGTCAGAGCCGCTGTGAGAACCAGCTGACAGCGACAAATCAGTCAGGTCAAGGTCAAGGAGAGAAACGCGATGAGTTGTGCTTCCGACCGCATGCCCATCCCCTCAACGGCAGCTGTTCCGATGACTAAGCATGACTCAGTCTCCAAAAGAGGATCTATTCGAGTTGTACATGTTGGAGGTATAGTACGGGGGTAAAACGAAATCCACCCTCGAACCACGATACTTTACAACAAGATGACAGTCAATCACATCTACTTCCCCATCGCCAACGCCATCGACTGGGATGAACCAGGTCACATCTGCTAATGGATGAATGATCCGTTCATAAGTCAATTCGGAAACGTACTCCCTCAATCGCAATCGGCTCCGGCAGCGAAAATTTGTCGAATGAGCCTGCCGTCTTCTCCAGGGCATACTTGCTGATACGATGCAGCATGATACCCGGGAGGTAGAACTTCCACGTCGTCCAAAGAAACCAGCGGCCATGTTGAGCCAGGGTAGTGTCAAAGTCGGCTAAAAAATAGTTGATATCGACTCCGCAAAAGGGACAATGACACAAGTACATACCTCTCAGGGCCTCTCGCAGACCCAACCACTTCTTTGTCACGTCAGTCAGGATAACGTCGGCTCCCCAACGCACACACTTGACCAAGACAGTCAGTCATACTGGACCACAATGTGAGACAAGCGTTACTGACTTCCATCATATGCTCAGGCTCGTTCACAGTCCATACCATGAGCTTTTTGCCAGCGGCTCTGCACTCTTGGCGAAAGCTGGAGAGGAAGCCATGAGTACGAACCGGGTCGAACGACACGCTTAAGCCCCCACTTACTTGAAGCCGTCACTTCCCGCCAATGTGGAGAACGCCATCGAAAACACTTGGACATCATCCCAGAAGTATTCGCGCGCCAAGGTAGTGCTAACGCCGATGTGCGACCTGCGGCAATAAGGTAATCTCGCTTTGGCGTATGCCACAAAACGCGGATGCCAAAGTCCAAGCAATATGCGCGGCGCAAGCTTTGTTTCCCATTCTGGTTGCTCGGAAACAATAACATGCATGAGTCGAAAAAGACGGTCTGGATCGTTTTGTACTTTGACATCCACGTTAAGCCTCACATGTTGGTTCTCAGGCTGGGGGAATTTGTTAATTGGTGAGTGTACTTGTGCCGTAAGTAGCACTTGACTGACTTGCATCAGCAGTGCAACGGTCTCCGCAAATGTGGGAATGGACTGTTTGGGTTCCTTCTTGGTGCGAACATGTTGCATACCGTCTTTGCCGTACCAGTTCCGTTCTTGAATCGAACCTGGTTTCCATTGGTCACTCGTCGAACGTGTCCTGATAGCGCGAGAAATACCTTTCGAATCCGTCGTCCTGTCAAGAGCTTCATTTGCGCACGTTGCAGCGTGTTACCGAAAAGGGTAAGAAGATCATTGGGAGCTGCTTACCAGGATCATGACACATTACCACCACATCATCCGCCGAGACATGGACGTCTGAGACACGGGTTGTGGGTAAGCTCACCAAGGAGGGTGATTAAATACCGCTCTCAATGCCTTCGGCCCCATCTCGTATGGCGGCTTCAAAGCTGGCGAGCGTGTTCTCGGGGTACGCTGCAGAAGCCTGTAGGAGAAGAGTTGACTGGGTATTCGCAACTTTGACGGTCGACGCACACCACGATGACCCCAACATTCTAAACCACGGTGTTGGTGTCAAGAACAGCGGCCAAACACGACGAAACACATACCAGGCAAGGTCGAAGGTGTCATTGGTCACGTATACTCCGCTGTAAAGGGGGGCAATAGGAAATGCAACACGGAAAGGAGAAAAAGGATGGGGGGTGGAACAGGACGAGGTCAGACAGTTTATATATTGGAGCTATCGGTGGCTGAGAAGTTCGCGGAAGTGATTAACGAAATCGCGACGCACGAGACGGTCAACGGCGATAAACCGACTGCACTTGAGGGAAAAAAAGACAAGGAATTTTCCGGTTAAATTGAAAATGCTTGGAGCTGTCGTACGTCGATGAGCGAAACAGCCCACACATGTCAACGAGGCGAGGTGATACACCAGGTTCGCGTATATTGTTTGTTACAACGCTGAATGCAAGTACCCCGACTACGTCCAAAACAGGAGGTCCTCCCATCTAGGAAGATGCCCTAAGATCTTTGCCTCGCTGACTGTAATCGCGTACAACTCCATTAGTTCAATGGCCAGTTCTGGTACTTTTCACAGCAGACATGGCCCCGAGTCTTGCTGCGGAAACGTCAGGATGAAACGTGCGTGACACCGTATGGGGTCGTTCTTGCGGAAACGACCGGATTTGGAAACCAAGTAGAGTATTCAATCATTATCAACAAGATAAATACACCGAAGCTTGGAACCGTCCGCTATTCCCCAATGTGACCGTTCAACGTACGTGTCATTACGTCGTTGTGAGGGTATAAAGTTCTCGTCTTTAGAGGGTACAAAATCATTACCGAGGACATCAATGGATTGGTCTCCTGATATGAACCATGCCCTCATCATCCGTCTCTCCGTACTCGCTAACACTTCCATCTGGTCGCAGGCTCTGTACGGACCTGGATGGCTCACTTGTTTCACTGGGTGTCTCTTCGCTTGGCGTTGCTGGAATGCTAGGAATAACATCGTCTGTTACGATTGGGCCGGATGATATCTCAGCTGATGGTGGTTCTGGCGTCATTTCGGGTGGATCCTCTGGCGTCTCGTCTTCTTCGCTCACCGTCTTGACAGAAATATCGCGTAAAGTCGCGAGCATTTGCTCTCGTGTGCGTGCTGCAAGGTCGGCGACATCCGCTACTGTTAAACCGGTTGTGTGGGTCGGTGGGAGAACTGCCGTCATTCGGATCAATCACTAAGGCCTCGGGCGACGCATGAAGTTGATGGAACAACGAATGCTGACTGACCTCGGACCTTGATAACCCCTGAACCAAATACACCCCCATGGTACAATCTCCAGTAGTTCTCACAAACAACGGGTGTGACTGGTAGACCAGCCTGGACGGCAAGATGGAAGGCACCCTTTTTGAACGGCAACAGGGTAGGCACTTCCTCAATATGCCGTGTTCCTTCCGGATACATCATCAGCGAAATACCTCCGCGCTTCATCTCCTCGCCCGCAGCTTCCAGAGATTTGTGTGCCTTTGTGCTGTTTCCGCGATCGATGAAGATTGCCCCAGACATGTACATCCAAGGACCAAGAGGTGTCCACTGGAGCTCCCGCTTAGCCATGATGGACGCCTTTGGAGGGAACATTCTGTGTGAACGTCAACCAACGAATGTAGGTCAGACCGAGAAGCAATTCAGAAGAAACGATGACGGAAGACAGTAGAACCCACTGACCTCGCCAGCCACAAAATATCAAGCATGCTCTGGTGGTTTCCGACCATCACAGTTGGTCGTATTTGCAGATATTCTTCGCCCTCTACCTCCACCTCTAATTCGAGTGCATGACTGACCAAATTATAGAAGGTCCGTGCAACAACATAGTTGACGTCGTGTCGGCGGCCGACAAGGGTCATGCCGACTGCCACGAAAATTCCCCATGTTGATACGACGGCAAGACTGCCCAAGAAGATGCCGACTCTCCAGTAATAACGACCGACTGGAGATGTATTCGCAATGGAACGGAATAAAAGAACTGGGAGAGAGATGTAGGCTAAAGGCTTGACAACCAAAGCAAGAAAAGACATCTAGCGAGAGGTATGTGGTTAGGAAGATGATTTATCGATGGATGGATTGTAACGCACGCTGAGCCCAGCAGCGTGCCGCAGGTTTTACTGGTCTGGCTCTTGGGGAGAGAGGTGGGAAAATGGGCAAGTTTCATTTCCTTGATATGGACTACTGCTTTCACTCGCTGATTAGAAACCACGGTAGATAATCACAACTGCTAACTAACAGTGCTGCCACGAATCCTTGCCCGTTACTGTTCCCAAAGCTGCCGCCGTCCCATTCCAATACACGGTGCAAGTGAGCAGTAGCACGTATGGCGCAGGCACACCAGGACATCCTTTCCTACGTCCGAGACTAGCTGTCAACTACCTGGTGCGTCGCGAGGATTTATGGCGAGGCGCCGGAATCTGCCCCTCGTCTTCTGGAGAGGTCGAAGCTGATACCTTTCTTTTCCTCCCCCTCTTGATGTTTGCTGGACGCGGTACCTGTTCCTTCGGCTCCTTCGTCGCATCATCTCCTCTCGCGCCCCCATCCTCATCACACTGCCCCGTTGAATGCTTTGCTGTCTGACCGCTGGTAGTTGGCCGCGCTTCGTCTACGGGACGATGAGCTTTGGTCGCTTTCTTCTTCTCGAAAGACATATTGTCCCAGCCACCTTGATCGGCCATCGTCTGGATGACATCCCAGCACTTTGCAGACACCTTTTGCACACTGAGGCGTCCGCGGGTGATCAGAGGCATGGCTTTGAGATGTCGGATTCAGGGACCCGCCAACGATGACGTGGAAGCCGCAAGCCACGATACCTTTGATTGCATTGATGCCGTCCTCCCCTACATAACTGACCGCTTCAGGGGGTTTGGGAGAGGGGAGATCGGCAAGGTGACGAAGCAGGGATAGCGGGACGAAGTGCTGTGCCCGTGACACAAACTTTGCATCCACCATGAACCACCTGGGTTTGTCCTTGTCCGATTTCTAGCGAAATAGTGAAGCATGAGTGACTGCGGAACCTGTGCTGATCGCGTAAACTCACCTCATCGAAATACGGATGCGTACTGGCTGGCAGGTCATTTCTTGCAAGGAACAGGACGAAAAACACTAACCTGTCCCATGCAGTGTCTGTTTGACAGCTAATCAGTCGGTGGCGATGGAATTCCAAAATTTGCGACAGGCATACAATCTGGGTAAGCCTCTTTGGAGACCTAGAGACAGCTAAGTATGGAACTCTGGGGAACCAATGCGCAGCACACCTCGGCAAAACCAGCGATGCCTGGCTTTTCGCGTGAGATCTTATCCTGGTCGACGCACATGCATCGTTTACTGACCTGGGTTCTTACAGTTGGAGTGGTAGAATAGAATCTGTGCGAGCTTCACAAAAGAGGCTGTACATTGGGCACGGGCTAACCTTGTCTCCGGGAACCATTTCTTTCATGAGATTCCTTGCTTCATAGTTGCGAACGCCTTCCCATGGAGTGGATCCCACTGACTCAAAGTCGTCAACGCTAAACTGTTACAGCAGGAAGGTCAGCGGAAATGCATGACGCTGTATGAGGACATTACCTTGACATCTTTGCCTTTGACGACGCGTGAGTCTGGCTCTGCTTTCATGAGCCAATGCCTTCGTGTGCATTCCCCCATGTCGTTTTGAGTTCACTGGATGGCGCAGTTGACTGAATGGGGGCACTGACAGCGCTGAACATTCGGACTCAGACTCGTTGACAGGAATTCTGGAAACTAAGGTGCGGTGCAACAACCAGTGCGGGCACTATGTATGCCTCTGCAAAGCGGATCATCTTGGGGCTAGGAACAATATATGGAGTCGGAACGACTGATAATGTGACCTCTCGATTTCTGTAAATACATTTTCTCAGCCTCCATTGCTGTGAATAGTACCGTGGCACCCCCCTTACGGAGCCACTATAACTTGACGACGTCGAGCTCCAAAAAAAATCACCATTGAGCAACAGAATGTCGAACACCAACGGACTGGACACCATCGACCGCAAGGACCATATTCCCTCCCCGAGCCCATCTGGCGGGAATGTTGTTGACCATGACGCCCCTCATGGTACGTATCCCCACCGTTCGCTCAAAACTACGCAAGGCTTAACTATTCGCAGTCACAGAGGATTACAGCCCTTCAAAGCGTCCTGTTGTAGAGGGCAAGTCCCACATGATCATCGTGCAACCCCTTAAACGCAGCGAAATGCAGGTAAAACTACGGCAATATTCTCAGCGCTTGACTTGCTGATATCCGGCCCAAGCCATCGTACGCCCAGGATCTGGGAACTGGCGAGGTACGCTCATCTTTTGGCTGCGCCCTCGTTTCACCCCGTGCTCACGGTTCGTCATGCATCTAGGTGACTCATGGTATATATGGCTCGTTGCTTCAGGGCCTTGGCACTATCGTTGGATTCTGTGGTGCTATCCCATGCTGCCCGTTTCCAAACCCCTTCCGTAACGTTCAACAGGGTAAGGGGCATGTCACTTGTTGCTCCATTTTTATCTTACACACCGCTTCAAGGTTCGGTTGGTTTGGTCTCACGTTTTGGCCAATTTTACAAGTCGGTGGATCCCGGCCTCGTCCAGGTTAATGTCTGCACGGAATCCCTGCGGATCGTGGATGTTAAAATACAAATCAGCCCCATCGGCAGGCAGTCTGTCATCACACGCGACAATGTTAACGTCGAGATGTGCGCCTTCCGTATCTCACGGCTCTTTCGCATGTTCCGTGCTAATTCTAGAAACAGTGACTCCGTGATCTATTTTCAGATCACGAATCCGTACCGTGCTGCCTTTGGTATCAGTGACCTTCGTCAAGCACTCGTCGAGCGTGCACAGACGACCCTGCGTCACGTCGTCGGTGCCCGCGCGGTCCAGAGTGTCGTCACCGAGCGCGAAGCGATCGCTTTTGAAATCGCAGAGATCGTCGGCGACGTTGCCGATAAGTGGGGTGTCGCAATTGAGGGTATCCTCATCAAAGACATCATTTTCAGCGCCGAGGTCTCCGCCTCGCTGTCCTCTGCCGCTCAGCAAAAGCGGATTGGAGAGTCCAAAGTCATCGCTGCACGTGCTGAAGTTGATTCCGCCCGACTCATGCGTCAGGCTGCCGATATCTTGGCTTCTCCTGCCGCTATGCAGATCCGTCAGCTCGAGGCGTTGCAGCAGATGGCTCGGTCTGCGAACAGCAAGGTAGTCTTTGTGCCGATGCAGCTTCAGAGTGACATCGCCGGCCAGTTGAGGAGTGGCAACCCAGTCGCGTCTGGGTCTGGCATCCTTGCAGACGAGACAGGCGAGGGTCTGGGCGCAGCTGGTCGCGCTGTTCTTTTGAATAGCGCTTCAAACCTATAAGCTGTGTATTTACTATTTTCTGACTCCACCGCCATCCATGAACTCATCCCCCCATGTCCTTAGTTACGACTTTTTGTTTCCTACGTACCTTTTCCCGCCGACTTGTGCTAGTTTGACCATCTAGGTTGTATTTTCGATGTGCGTGTTTAGCCACAGTTTATATGTTGTCCCCTTACGTACGTTATATACCGCGGAATGTAGCTTTGGATTCATTATGGCTTCCGTGATAGTCGAAAACAGATTCGAGTACTACCTATGTAAGGTTGAGTGGAATACAATCGGCCAAGAAACATCAAGTCACTTGATTCCGTGTAGCACTTCGCCCGAGGGAATGAGCAGTGCTGCAGGAACACAAAACAAGAACAAACGAAATAAGCTGAGACAAGACAAAACGTTATATATGACTGCGCATGTCGAGAGCGATCAAGGGTAACAAGAGCAAAGCCCAATAGATAATCCGATGTGTTAATAATTAGTGTGTGGGTCCCACCAGGAAGTTGGGTAGAGTGGACTCGGAAAACGAAGTTAGCACTCACAAAGGGAGCAGGAAAGTAACTATAAAACGAAGTCAAAGATGGAACATGGCGAGGAGAAATATTAGGGATGGATAGGGTAGCGTCAAGGTGTTCAGCAAGATGTGTTGCGCTCCGTGGGTTTTCCCGTGGGTCTCCATGGGCTCCTGGAGTCCAAGTCGAGACTTGCCAGCATACCGTTTAGATCATGAATAGGACCTTGCTCCTCGTGAGCATCGTGACGACTAGAGCGTCGCTGACAAGAGGTCTGGCCAGAGGTTGGTCGAGAGACCGGCTCTTGGTGGGAGCTGGAGCGGTTGGGTTCACCCGGCCGATTGGAGCCGCCAAAGTACGGACCGTATTGGTGACAGCCGTTGTTGGAGGGTCGAAGTAGACAATTAGGACGATCGGCAATTGTATCCCCACCCAGCACACCCGAGTCAAATTTGGGAGGGAAGGTGTTCAAGGTCTGTGACAAGGAGTCTGCGGTTACCAGGTCAACTGAGCCCCTTTTGCGATCATCGAGCATGTAGGCGTTAGGATCGGGTGAGAAGGGTGAGAAAGATAAGTGGAGCTGCGATCTGATCTGGTGGTGCTGATCTGTTGCCTCCGGACCCGTTGGCGGACGCGCTGAAAAGGAGGCTGCATACGTATCGTATAACGTGTGCGCGTTCGCGGCTTCACAACGAATTTGGCTCGTCGGGAATGTCCGAAACTTTTCGTCAGACGCTCCAAAGTCGGAGTCAGCCGTCGTAGGCGTATCTAGACCACCCACTCCATTCATCCCATTGACACCGAGTTTTTGCAGAAGTTGAAAAGCCTGTTCAGGTGATAAGGATACATGGGCCGACGCTAGCTGAGCTTGGAACTGCGCTTGGAACTGTGCCTGAAGGGCGGCCGCCTGTGCCGCCTGTGCGGCAGCCTGTGCTGCTTTATCTGAGAGGTGATTAATGACGGTGATGGCATACGAGAACGGATGCATACATTGACTTCTTCCCCAACTCAAACGAATCCTGCTTCCGCCAATTGGGAAGCCTTGCATCTTTTCAATTGCCCTCTCTGCGTCCGCCTTGCGAACGAACTGCACGAAACCACAGTGCTTTCCGACGGGGACTTTAACCTGTACGTATTTCACATGAGCGGATGGGACAGAGATAGAAGAGTGAATCGCCCCACATAGTGGATATCTCCAAACGGCGCAAAGAATGTTCGCAGTGTCTCTTCAGAGATCAGAGGTGACAAGCCTCCAACAAACACGGTCGTATTATATGGATCGGTAGAAGTGAGCTGTTCACCATTCGGTCCGATTAGGTTCCCAAGAATCGCGCGTGCTTGAGCATGGTGCTTCCACGATTCTTCTGAGATCATGTAACGTGGCAAGGCACCCTCATGAGAGTCTTGCGCAACACCCGAGGGAATCGATGAAATACCAGCAGCGTTGTTTCCCTTGGTCACGGAACCATATTGTTGTGTGACTTGCGCTAGTAAGTTTGGAGCAAGATTGACCATGTCATCTGAAGGTGCGGAAGTAAGAGCACCAGATGAAACGCTAGTACTCGATCCAGAGCCGAGAGAGGGAACAGATCCAGAGCCACTTGTAGTGAGTGAGGATCCAGAACCGGAGGACCCAACCGGGGTTGTCGAGGAGGTGGGCCCTCCACTTCTCGAGGAAGCTATTGGGGAGGAGACACTTCTTACTTGATTTCCGTTCGGCAATGGCATCGACACTGTCAAGTTGCTGCCTCTTGAATCAACTGCGCGGGCATTAACGGGAAGCTGGACTAATGGAAGGTCCAAAGAGACCTGGTGTGGTTTGAACTTTGCCGTTGCAGGAGAGATCCGCACTGAGAGACCGTAGGGTCAGGACTCAGGATCAGGATTCAAGGGGGAAAGTGACATACTTGGACGAGAAAGGCAGTACAGGCCGTGCATTTCGATGAGAGCGCGCTGTTGGTCTGCCTCGTCGGTGAATCTATAGTGAGTATCTTGAGTGACAGGTGTTTAAAAGGATAATTTTCTGCTCACCTGACAAAACCATATCCCCTAGACACACCAGTGACCGGATCGAGCATAATTTTCGCACTCTTACAGCTAAGGAAAGGGCGGATGAATTTGGGTTCACGGTCGTTCCGTAAACCAAGGACTGGGTTCCGAAATACCGCTACCAGATCGGAGTTGGACGTTTCAGGTGCGAGGTCGCCAACAAAAATACTGTATTCCTTCGGGTACTGCTGTTGTACAGGAGCTGCGACTACACCGGAAGTCGAAAGAGCAGGCGTGATAGAGGTAGGAATCGAGGGTGCCCAATTAAGCACAAATGGTTTGCTCGAGTTGGGCATTGTGACGGGCGGTGCGCCGCCGTTACTGTTGACCTGGCTGAGTACCGACGCTGCGACGGAAGGGGATGAGAAGGTCAAGAAGCAGTATCCCGGGTTGTTGGCTGGTTGACCGGGAGTCTCAGAGGGGCCACTGGGCACCCTGATGCTAACAGGGTCCCAACCCATCAAGCCACAAACTTGTTGTGCGTATTCTTCATCCATCCAGGGCTCGAGATCACTCCACCAAAGAGTGGAAAGGAGCAGAACAGGGTTGGGGTTGCCGGGAGGGGAAGGCGTGCCTGAGACAACGGACTGATGGTCGCGAGGAGTGTGAATAGATGGGCGTATGAGCGAAGTGTCGCGCTGCTCAACGTCCGAGGAAGGACTGTGATAAGCCAGGCTAGAGGAGAGGATGGCGGAAGGAGTGAGCACAGGAGGAGGGCGGTTGTGGTTGGAAGAAGAGAGGTGGGGAGTTGAATGAGAAGGTGCGTGCCTATTGGATAAAGCAGACCAACTGTCGACTTGGGAAGGGGGAGGGTTGAATTCCTTGTCCTGCATACGCATTCCGTAGCGAGAACTTGCCGAAGTAGCCGAATTGGCGGGATATACGGCCAGGAGCGGTGCTGTGTGGCTGGCGATGACCGGTATGGAGGAGTGATAGTGAGGAAGATTGATCTGATCGACGTCTGTAGCGGGACGAGAGTTGGAGAGACCAGGGGGATGAGAAAAATCGTGAGAGTCGAGGCGGGACATGAGAGGGGAATCAAGAGAGAGTACTTGTGTGGGTCTCTTTGAAAATCAAGAAAGAATTGACAAAAGAACAAACGACCAACTACTGCACGAAAGCGCGTCTGAGGAATAGGAGAAAAACAGGCAAGGGCGAGAGCAATGCGATGCGATGCGATGCGAGATGGGAGCGACTGGGTGTTTAGACGGGGGCTAAGATAAGAGCGGGGCTGCTGGGGGAGGGAAGAGAGACTGAAACGAAAAATAAATCGATTGGAGAGAATATACGTCCCTCGCGGAGAGTCTGCGGTCGGAGTTGGGAAACAAGCGTCAGGCGCAAGATCTGACAAGTTCAGTATGTCCTCAATAGCCATGGAGTTAACTGGCGTCGGACAGGGTTATCCGAGCGGTACTGCGTGGCAGACTGGCAATGTCCCGGTACCATTCACGGAGCTGCCTTGATTCAGCACACAATAGCTAAGACACGTACCGCTATTCGCCCAGTGTGGCGAACAATGCAACCATCCCCGTCCGGTCTGGGATCGACGTACTTACCTGCCATTCCAGAGAAGGGCCTGAGCTCTCCCAAGCTTGCCTTTTGCGGGTCCATATGGATCCCACCGTCACGGTGGCTGTGTAACCAGATACTGAGTTCGCCTCACTGACATAGTGCCACTCCACATGTTGCATCAGTCACCAAACCCGTCTTGAATCAAATCCATTCCAGCCTGCTCTACCCGCAATTTACATGTCCTTTCGTCCACTTTCGCAGTGTGGTCGTGTCGAACTTCGTCCCGGTTGACTCAGGGATGTATATTACATAAGCAACAGACGGCTAGTCTCCAGGTTTCGGATTCTCGCACGGACGAGTCTGTCCCGCAAACGCGTCCTTATCCTCTCCCCACTCCTGGTGGGCTCTCTGTAGCCATGCCAATCCGCAGACCGTCCGCATCAGCTGGACACCCCACCTCTTCACAGTCTTCGTCGAGAGCGCATAGAAGCAACGATTCTCACCATGCTCTCGGAAACGGCCTCACCCAACCCCCGTCCATCGCCTACTCAGCCGCCTCAGCAACTCCTCAACAGAAAAACGTGCAGGCACTCATCAACAGAATAAAGAACAAGGTCCGTGTCCTTCTTCACGCGTTTTCCCCCTACCCACCAAATGTATCGTCTCTCAGCTGCCTGTCAATTCTGGTCTTGCCTTGGACGTGGTCGAGGGCGATCCAGCAACCCAAGGTGCTGTCGATGCCCTTGTCGAGCTTGCATATGATTCCCTCGATATCATTGCCTGGTCTCTCAGCGAACTCCTCGAACGACTCGCAAAGGTCTGTTACTTCCATCTCCATTTGCACTCCCATCCTTGGCTCACCCACCCGCCGAATAGCAAATCGACGCCGCTGGAGCAATGACCACGGAGGCACTCCAATCCCAGCTATTCGTTCTCAAGATCTTGTCTGTGTCCATGTCTTCCAGATGGAGCCCGCGCCAAGAAGACCACCTTCGATCCCGCTCATGTGCAAGCAAACCCAGCTCAATCTCCGGACAAGCAATCGGAAATAACAATGCTTCTATCCCCTCATCCAGTACATGGCACTCTAGGAGCGCTCACAAACCATCCTCTGAATTCTCATCTTCAACGCCGCCTCTTCCTTGGGTAGAGATAGATCCACTCGACGATAACTGTGCACGTTATGTCTTGAGCGTTATGGTTCTTTATCTTCGACAAACTGCCGCTCCAGAGAGTCGACTTATGTCTTCCTCCAACCTCGCTCCTGACGCTTCCCTCCGCGATTTCGAGTCCGTCGATATACCTATCCCGACCCCGGATGACCATGCATATGGTGGTCCACCCCTACCCCCGCATATTTCCCAAGCATCAAAACCTCTCCTCAAGTTCAAGCATTCTGCCACCTCCTTCCAATCCTCAGGCGCAGCTTCTGGACAGGGCCAGTTCAATCGCGCATTTCATTTCGAGCGCACTCACATGGCACTTGTCAAATCGACGATGGCCCTCAACATCCTCATAAGCAAGTTTGCTGGTCGTATAGTGTATTGCTTATCTGCCTCGAATTGGATGGTAGTTTTCCATCGCATTCGCACGAAAATTCACTATCTCGCGAACACAGCCGAGGACAACCCGGATACTGTCGATTTACTGCTCATGACTCACAGTGCCATGGACAGGTCGCGCCTTGTCCAGGTTCTTCACGAGCTGTCGTCTCTTCTCGTAAACATGAAAAAACAGGCCCAAGCCGCGGTCGCAATCCCCCTTCGCGTGGCTTTGTGGAACTGGGTGGAACTTTATCCCCAGGAATACAACGAGGCTATTCGTACGCGGGGAAAACTTGAAGGATCGGCCGAACGAGTCTTCGATCTGCTCTACATCGCCAATGAGCCTGGCCGAGAACGAGTTCTCTGGCCCACGCTTACCATCCTTTCTTCTTTGTGGACTGATCGACTAACTACCGATTATCAAATTGACACCCATTCCCGCACTGCAAACTTTATGCAACTCCAAAAGTCTTCCTCCCATCGAAAGGTAAGTGTCCTCTTCCTGTTCATGCATTATTTACTCAGTCAGCACAGCAAGATGTCCGGTTTGTGGAAGACCTTGTCCGTCACGTAAACACCCATTCGAAGTTGTCGGATGTAGCATTTGTCTGTGCTATCGACATGTGCCGTGCGGGTTTCAGAATATCGCCCGAGGGTGAATTGCCACTGAGACACCTCGCTACGGATATCGCGCATGAAATCAAGGTATGATTTGTGCTATGGGAGCATAGTGTGCACGGCTCATCGACCTGTAGATGACTATGGTAGCTGGCCTGAAACAAAAGCCATTTTGGGATTCATTCGACGAGATTGACATTGGGACATATGCAGAAGCGCTTGTGGCAGTATTCCGGTTCCTCCCAGAAGATGAATCGGTTTCGCTTTTTGTATCATGTTTGGAACCTGAGCGGGCGGACGCTGTCAAGATCTGTGCTATCAAGGCTGCCTCAATTCTTGCATCAGAGGTATTTCTTCATTGGAAATAATCCAGATAGAGTTTCATATGGTGTTCTAGGCGGCCCGGCTTCCGTGGCAGCCTTCAATGGAGAAACTCCGAAGGATTATCGCAAAGAGATCCAGAAGGATTTACGAGGTACCATCAATCTAGCTTCTTCGTATCGTCATTGTTCACGTGTTTGGTCAGACCGCTTCGATACACCGCAGTGAGGTCGACACGAATGGTAGCATCAGAAGGCCGGCGATGCGGCCCAAAGCTAAGCGTTTCACGTCAGAAACTCTGACGGATAAGGACCTCTTACTTCTGGCCATTCTGGCCCTTTGGCGCGCGGACCTCACTTATTCTATGCTTCCGATAGACGAAGAGGATTCGCTCCAGTGGAGCATCACATTCACGCGTATATGGGATTCTGAAGCAGATACCTCGGTCAAAATATCTGCGGCAGCAACTTTCCAATGCCTCGTGGATATGTTTTTCCGAATGTCCCCCGAGGATCCTGATTACGCTTACTTCGAGGACCGGTTAAAGCAAAGTTTGTGAGTAACATGTCATCGTTCTTACTCCATTCCTGACTTTATCTATCAATAGGGCCGCCGCACTCCTGTGGCAGGCAAAGAAACTTCTCATGACAAGACTTGAACCCGATAGCCAAAGGCTTTGGATATCTGTGTGCCATCAAGTTATGGAGGCGTACCATAGGAAGAGCCAGGTACATTCATCGCTTTGCCTGAGTGTGGAATTGCTCACGCGATGTATAGGGTGATCATGTAAAACGACTACAGTTCAATCCTGACCGTGTCCCAGCCTTTGCTCTAAGTGAAATATCCTTTCTCGTCTCGCTTACTTCCGTGAACAGCGAGGTCTCGCAGCTTGCGGCACAGGGTCTTCGCCTCATCGCACAAGCCGAACGTCATCCTGACGCTCCGGTAAACATGGGCCTGACAGAGGAGGAGCGGTCGAAGCGAAATCCAATATATGAGCAATTGGGTGATCCAAGTGTTGTCGTTGTCGGTAAGCTAACACCCCGTCGCAACGCAACGCTGACTAACATGGAAAAAGGCCGCGTCCGTGAACAGAAGCGCGTACGAAAGTTGCTGCGCTTGGTGGCTTACACCTCCCCAATCAACATCGCTGTGTGGGAAGAGTGCTTCTGGAGATGGAGTGCACTTTCGGAATTCGTTGTTCCAAACCCTCTTGCTTCTATTGCTGCTTTCGACGAGATATACTTGAGCAAGCAAGAGCAAAGTTTGTTACTTGAAGTGCGAAGCATTGCTTTGATTCCAGGTAATTTATACTAACATCCGACACAGGAGAAATTCTTCCAATGGCGGAATCTGACACTCTTTTTGGCTGCGTTTGGTGGCGCCACCGTTCAGGATGAGCACGAGCCTGGCGCATTGACTGCCGTCATTCCGGCAGAGTTCCTTCCTGATGAGATGCGCGTTCTCAGAGACCCTGGGGAACTAGTCAATATTTTCATCGAATTCCTAACGGCCGCCCTTGTCGATGATACAATTCGTGTGCGTGAAGTGGCGAGGGAAGCTCTAGGATCAGAACTCAGTCCTCGCCTCTTCGCAAGATTGTTCAAGCACCTCGACGAGTAAGTATATTGGTCTTCGTTGCGGTTCAGCCTAAGCGATTTCCACTAGAATCACACGAAACATCACCGAAGGTGCTGGCTCAGAATTCAAAGATGAATATGGTTTGTTCCTTGATCAAGTTAGTTATAAGATTTTTGATTAAGTTTGTCGCTCGGGTGCTGATTGATTATAAAGCTCATATCGGTGTTGAAATCTCTCGTTGATAACGCACAGATGCCACCTGACGAAGCCCTGAGCATTGACCTCGGGTCACTGCTTCATGTCCTTGTTGGGTTTATTTCCAGATTTAATGATCCAAGCTCATACCGTATTCGCATCAAATTCTGTAGCTTGGTTTGCAGTGTCTGTGAGCGCTCAGATGCTCTAACACTTCGCAAGGATGATCTGTCGCGAAACCGAATTTTGGACACGATCATGGAATGGTTCCAGGATCCGTTGTTGGTGAGTTCCTCACGGATGTCTATCGGGACCGTGTTTGAACAAATCCCGATTTCAGAATTTGGAAGCCGATGCTATTCAGCTTCAGTACGACATTAATATGTCTGCCTTGCGGACTGCTGTCCAGCTCCTTGATCGTCTTAAGCTACAATCCATCGACATCAGTGTGCCCCACAATGGTGACGACTTGGGGCACGCGGTCTCGCGTCTGTTCATCAGGTACTCTCACGTCCTTCTCAGAGCTCTTGATGTATGTCAGTCAGAGCAACCCGTGCGTTCTTTTTCTTCATTCTTCATCATTCGCTCATGATGGTCTTAGACCTCCGACTCGACTTCTGACATTCCCTCGGTGCAGAAGGTAACGTGCATGTTTTCCAATCTGTGATGCCTAGTTCACCATCACCCAGAAAGTGCCGATATCCCAGAAAGAAGTCGACGTGCGAGAGCTGGTTATTACTGGACTCTCCCATCTAGTGGTCGCCAACTCTGAGAATGGTGTAAAGCATTGTATCACATTGGCCTATGATTCAGATCTCAGGAAACGGACGATATTCGTCCATGTCTTTGCTCGCGTATTGGGCAAGGGTACAAAGTTTGAGCCTCAACGCAATCCAGAACTGCAAGCTCGCCGGAATCAGCTGCGGGAGGTATGACCGTTTATTGCATCGCTCGACCTCAACTTGACATCTTTCCTTGTAGCTCGTCAAAGGGTCTGATGTACGAATTATCACTTTGTTGGCGCAAGCTTCCTGCTCACGCACTTCTAGATGGTCCTTGCCATGGTGATATGTGAATGCTGTCCAGCCAGCGAGGTTGACATGATGATCTCGGTGCTCATGAACATCTTCGACACCCGTGCCTCTCTGGTAGCATTACTCAAGACCATGATAGACCGAGAGATAGCACACACAGGTAACGTCTCACCTCACGAAAATTGCGTAAACCAACATCACGTATAGCTAGCGACGCGGACCTATTCAGAAGCAATTCGACCTGCACAAGATTCTTGTCTGCCTTCGCCAGGATACACGGTTATAATTATCTTCGTAGTCTCATTCTACCGCTAATCAAGACCATGACGTCACTGCCCTCGGGTCATGCCTATGACCTCGACCCAGCAAAAACCCTCAAACACAAGTTAGAACAGAATCAGCGAGATGTCGAGTTCATCGCGTCGTCATTCCTTGAGATCATAGGTTCCTCTGTGCCTGCCCTCCCACCGTAAGCAGTCCTCTAACTCCCAAAAATTTCTTCATTTATTCCCTTGAAGGATGTTTCGCGAAGTGTGCGCTCACTTGGCGAAAGCAGTGTAAGGGTTAATGTTTGTCCAACATCGCGTCATCTCACGCCTGACAGTTATCAAGTCTGGCCTGAATCGAAGTTCGCTGCTCTTGGTGCTTTCATTTTTCTTCGGCAAGTACAATTTAGGTGAACACAGCAAACAATGTTCAATTCCTTCCTAGCTTCATTTCTCCTGCCGTTGTCGCTCCGGAAATAGTCGATGTTGAGGTGCCCAAAGACGACGGAGTTATCCGTCGAGGTCTTATGATCATCGCCAAAGTCATGCAAAACTTGGCCAATAACATTTTCTTTGCGAAGGAGGCACACATGGTCTGCCTAAATGAATTTTTGAAGGCGAACATCACCAATGTCACACGATTTCTCAGCGAGGTTAATGTGAGCGATTTTAGCTTGCACATGGGCGAAATTAACACAATCATTATCTATGCAGAAATATTCCGCGACAGCTGCTGGCGAGGATGGTGGTGAATGGTTGGGCACCACTGCAGATGACACGGACACGATTGTGTTGCATCGTTTTCTAGACAAGCATGCAGACAAGATCGGCAAGGAGTTGCTCAGCTACGTGAGGCCGAATAATGAGGACGATTCGGTGACGATGGGCGCCAGGCGCGCATGGGACCAACTATGTAACCTTCTTGTGGAGCTCCAGGAAGCCCCCGAAGTCCCTCGTCTTTCTCTCCTCCAAAGCTCCGAACACCGGGAATTCATTGATCTGATGAATCGTTGCTCTCATCGTAGTATCGAGCCCGTCCGGGACATATTTGTCCCTGCAGATGTTGGAGAGGTGAGTTGATGGATGTGATGCCGGACATCATTAATACTTATTCTAGGATGTACCTGTTGTCTTCGTCTTGCGTGTCTGTAAGATAGATGTGGAGGCTCTCGACATCGAATTGTTGATGTATCATATTTTAAAGGTAAGTAAGTATACATCAACTTCAGACCTGTGCATTACTTAAGCACGATCTAGACGCTGACTAGCTCCGAGTACGGGAAAAGACATTATGAGATCATCCTGGATTGCACTTCATTCACATCCACGTCTGAGATCCCCGTTCAATGGCTAAAGACGTGCTCCCAGCTCATACCAATGGATGTGCGCCAGCGGTTCATGAGCGGTTACTTTCTGAACGCCAACTCGTTGACCCAACGCTACCTGAGACGAATATACAATATATCTGCAGGTTTGTGTTGCCCTTCTTCGCAGACATGTGATGACATTCGTTGAATTCGCTGACAGGCACGATCCTCTCCAATGGCATCAAAGCTTGTTCCTCAGTCACCGAGCTACTGCAACATGTCCCTCAACCATGCCTACCTGTCCTGGAGTATCCTAGTATGTGCCATATTATAACTACAGGTTTTGTTGTAACACGGAACACAGCGTCTCTGGAACAGGAAAGCAACATGGTTTTCACCGAGGTGACAATGAGACAGGCCCATGACATTCGTATGCCAGTAAACATGGAGGTTGCGCTCACCCACATCCGTATAACTTTGGTCCGTAGCTTTGGCTCCGATGTTCCTATAAGCTTGACTCTCCTAACAGATTCGAGCGGTGGTCATTTCGCCCTCTCTTTCATGCAAATCGACCGAGATTATCTCGTTGGCCGACGTCAGTGACGCGTACAACGTCTCGACTGGCCTCGACCCACACGAATTTATCATAAGGCTGAGCAGACAGGGAGTGACATCTTATTTCTCCTCACCCCATCGTGACAACATTGTCAAGGTGTGCTCTTCCAACAACGCGATGTTTTCCAAGGTTCACTATTCTCCTATAGGCCATCAGGTCTGCGAAGAGCCAGCTTCGTGACAGTCAGGTCCTACGGATTGAGAGGTTCCCGAGATTTTCTAATATCTCTGCCACTCTTCTACATGTGGGCATGATCAATATTGACTCGGACCAAGAAGAACTTCGCGGTGCCGCATATGACCTCCTCGGTGCGATCTGTTCATACCTTGACTATGATAAGAATCCGATCATCGCGTCTAAAGGTGAGCTTAACTATGTAGTCTAATTTCATTTCTGACACCTCGTCAGCTGGCATTATTCCTGGTGACCTATCTACCTTCGTCACTAGTCTGAGCGACCGACTTGCAGGATTCGCTCCGAAACTCACGCTAGATTTCTTGTCTGTGATCTCCACCGGAATGGACAAGGTTGGTGTCGCGCAGCGCATCAATTCCCTCCAGTATATGAGTCCTTGGGTCAGAAATCTGGCTCATTTCTGCAACCCTTCAAACCCATTATACGAGCACTCAGGCGCACGACTGCGCGACTGCATTCGCACATTGATAGATCTGACGATCGCAGACTTGGAGGTGTGCGCTGCCTATTCGTTCGTATTGTTGTCTTGACGCACCCTATCAGATTTCTTCCATGATCCACAAGCATATTTGGGTCGAAATTGGGAAGCTCGATGCGATCATCGTGAATGTGGTTCTGGATGAGTTGATCCGCGCAGCAGCAGACGGCGGCATCGGTTCACGTAGGTGTGAAACAATTGCCCGAACTGCAGCTGCACTCGCCTCCATTAACGTGCGAGGGAAGATCTTTTCCAAGCTACGAAAGGTTCTCGGGAAGACGTCCCTGAAACCTTCGAGGACTTTGCCTGAGAATGTCCACTGGAATGAAATCGCCACACTGACCCGGTTTGCTCTTATCGCCAGCAACCATTCGAAACAGGCAGCCTTTGACCAGCTGTACGTCCCCGATATTTGCCATATCGTCACCCTCGTCGCTGGGACCGGACAAACCCTCGTGCGAAAGTCTGTTTATGGTGTTATCATGAACTTCCTACAGTCGCTTTTCCTCGCCAGAGCAGAAGATGCCAATGGGCCCGATCTACGCGCACTGATGGACGAGCTCATCACCATCGAGAGCCTCCAGTTGTTCGGTCTCACCCGGCAGTCCAGCACAAGCGAATACTGCAACTACGACCCACCGAACGACAAGGCAATGATCGACTCTCAAGAAGCTTTGACACGATTGCTCGTTAGGATCGTCGAAGTTACAGCAGGTTCAAAGGGTAAGCACTGCTTAGCCTGTACCCGTCTTTGTCGAATTCACCTGCACTTCAGGGGTCTTGAATGTCTGGCGAGCGCGCTGGATGAGCTTGGCTACATCGACGGCTTTTCAACTCCCCACGGCGATACAAGCAAGGGCATTCCTTGTGCTTGGCACATTGGCGACTTCGGAGGTGGATGATGACCTTGTTTATCAGATGCTCGTGGCGTTCAAAACCGCCCTGGGTCAGTCCACTGAGACGGACACGATAGCTGTGGTTTGCATGCTTAGATGCATCTGCAAGGTGGTTCCCTCCTTGCCACAAGGATCACGGTACCTCTGCCAGGTGTTTTGGCTTGCGGTTGCCCTACTTCAGTCCAGTTACGCTTCCATTTACGCTGAAGCTGCGGACCTCTTGCGTGCAACGACCGAAACACTTGAGTTGCATGGCGCATTTCATGAAAACACGATTCCCAACGTCCTCCTAGATGGCCGAACGCAGCTCGAGGACACGGTATGCCAACTGGACCGCCTTTTATGCCTATCTTTCGAGTCCAGTTTCTCCTTCTCCTTGGCCTCTATCATTTTTAAGGGCGTCCGTCACAGTCACCTCAAGTCCTCCGCAGAGACTGTCCTCAGAAGTTTACTCTCTGTCGCTGTGCACTGCGGCGAGCAACCTCCCGAAGGTGCACCATATGTATTGTCTCCCGATGCCCTGGGTTACTTCGTTGCTTTAATTCCGTTCTCCACCACTCGCGAGTCATATATCAGACTTTTGCACCATTGCCATGCAGAAGAGTTCACCCCTGCTACAAGACCGTCACATGACAGTGATTTCGTCCCGCGTGTCGAGGTTGACATGCTTCCGATCACAGACAGCACGGCAGCATTGCTCGTGGTTTCTTTCGCCACCACTATGCTCGCGACTGCACAAGGCAATGACGCGGAAACGGAGATGCTGTATAACCTACTTTTGGACGTCAGCATTGCTTATCCGGAGCTATTGTCGATGATGTGCGACAGTTTTTCTCTGCCTCTAATTTATTTGACTCATTGCTTCGCGCCACAGCTACGACACACTACAGGACAGGATCAAGGAGACGTTTGCTGTCTCTGGCAATGCGTCGATCATCAGGGCTGTGTCGAACCTCTTCCGCCTCTCTCAGGATCCTCTACACGTTCTGACGGCGCGAGGGGGATCGATGTCCACCCTGAGTACTGTCGACGAAGGGAATGGGGCACAGGGATTGAAGAAGCGACTGGAGGAACTGAACATGGAAGGACTCGCAACGAGCTTCCAATTTCTGGCGCCCAACAGAAGCCAGTGGAGTAGGATTGCTGCGTGGATCTCGGAGTTGGTACTCAAAATTGTTGGATTGGAGTAAGGTTTGGAACTGGCATGTATAATATCGATTGCATACGTTTCTTCTCCCCATCGTTGTTCACCGTGTATCACTCGATTATTATTTTTTTGCAGATACTTTACCGTGTTGCAGTTGCTAATCTGATTCATTGTGGCCTCTTGAGAGCGAATGCGGCAGGTCGCCTGATCTGATAGTTCGAGAATGATTACTGTATCTGGCAATTCCCACGAATGCATTCGTCCTTTGTAGTCATGACCCCGCATTCCGTGTCTCTCTTCCCGTCCCATTCCAGATGCAAGTAGACTCCTCAGACTACCGTCCCGCTACTCCAGACTCCCCCTTGGCCAGCAGTCTCTACCATGCGACGAGCACCATCGACGACCTCACCCTTGCCCTGACTAACTTCTCCAGGGTGCCCTCCCCCGAGCCTCAGAGGCAGATCTGCTGCTGTTGTGGGAGTGAAGAGTGCGACGCTACAAAGGCCTGGCTCGTTCTCAAATCCAAGCTCGAGGGTAGGCTTGTTCTTAGTGCAGGTGAGTCTGAATGCCAGGACGGGCACCGTCAGTATGCCAACCGTCACAGAGGTCGGGTCTGCATTGCTGCAGCGCCATGAGGCGTATGTGCGCAGGCACGAGGTTCGTCTCACATGCACGCTTCATGACGCCACGTCCTCACCTCCAGCACAGCCAAGTGGTTCTGCGCTACGGAAAGTCACGCAAGACAGCGCGCCTCGGGATGCCGGGACGGACCAGGCCGAAGTGGACATACGAGTGGCCGGGCTGCTGAAAGAGAATGCGGTGCTCGAGAAGGTCAGTCTTTCACGTCCATCTTGGATCCGCACCCCGCCGTTCTGACAAGCATCGTGCAGCGGCTCACGCAGGCACTTCTGAACAACGAGGTTACTGAGGCGTCAAATAAGTCCTTGTTACATGAATTGGAGGAGGCACGCAGTGCAGTCTCGAGACTGAGTGCTCATCATGCACGTACCGTGGGGTTGGACACCAAGCTATCTGCTGTCCTCCAGGAGAATGACGATATTCGGCAAGAGCGTGACAGTCAAGCTCAGCGGGCAAAGCTCGCAGAGACGCGTCTGGCTGCCCTCAAGGATCGTACAGGTCAATCGCTCCCGACAAGATTGCGAGAGATGCCAATTCACAGTTCCATCTAGACAAATTACAGGCTGAAGTCCGCCGATTGCAAGATGACCTCGAGATCAGACGCTTACAACGTTTGGAGTCCTCGGAGTCACTCTTACAGGATGTGCGTTCCAGGCTGGAGGGTCTTCAAATTTCCGTTCGTCTTCCAGTGGTTGACTTCGCGCCGTGTCACTTATTTCTGGTTTTTTAGCATGTCACAAAGTCTGCCGCGGAAGAAGACCCTGAAGTCATCAAAGTCATCGAGTCTTTGGTAGTAGACAATGAGATGCTGAAAGCGGACAATAAGGAGTTGCATAAAATATTGACGGAATCGCGTGAGGATCTGCAGGCGTTGCAGAGGGAATTAGGAGAACAGAGTATCGCGCCACCTATACGAGGTAAAACTTCTGTATATATCTTTAAAGCAGCGGGGTTGACCAGTCGACTAGTTGAGACTCCATCGAAACACTGTCGAACGTCGAGTGGGCCATCTTCCTTTGCCAAAGACTCGGTGAGAGTCACGGTTTTAGATTAATGCGTTGCCTGACAAGCGTCAAAGCTTTTTAATTCCACGAGACGTCCATCCAGTGTCGAGTCACAATCCCGCCGTGCATACGTAAGTGCTCCTCATCACGTTGGTCTAGCTCACTCATCGTTGCTAGGAGCCATTGACTCCCGAGACTGGTCGTAGACCACTCTCTCCAGCTGACTCCTTATTGGCTTCAGCGACGAACTATACCAAGTTCATTCATCCCCAACCCCGATACCCACCGTCCCATCACAGCCTTGACATGGATAACGAACCAGAATATGAGCAGGGGCTGCTGCACCCGAATCAAGCAACGAAAGCCGTACAGACCGACCAATGGCCTAGGTCACATGGTGTCAGCCAAACGTCACCATCTTTTATGGATCAGTCGTCTATACCCCCTCACGATGGGCATTCGGATTCCTCCTCACTGCTTGATGGTATTGGTTCACCGATGTCCAGCCTTTTGGAGCGCATGCACTCCCTTCTCCATCGTATGACACAAGCTGACGCCCTTACGCTCACGAACCGCCTCAAACGCCAGCACTTGCGTGGCGCAGACGTCAAACACCTTTCCCGAACAACTGTTGGTAATATTTTGTCAGATGTCTCGCATCTCCGGGCGCAGTACCGTGTGTGGCTCGAAGACGATAAGATAACCACGTTGTGCACAAGGAAGGATCTTCGAGGGCTGTTCAAGCTATTCAAGGAAGCCCTCGAGGAAATGGGTCAGATGCGTGTCACTCTGAATGATGTCGTACTCGAGCCAACTATTGCAGCCAAAGTCAGCGAGATGGCGCTTGATCCGGCGAAAGCGGAGGCGATGGAAAAGGAGAGAAAGGTGATCGGCATTGGCATCGGAGCAAGTTGGATGGCCCCATTCTCGAAACTTTTCAGTTCTTCGTCGCACGATGCGAGCCCACTGCCTTCTACACCTCCTCGCCCAACTAGTAGGGGCCATGGAAACATTGGCGTCTCACGTCCGGTTCCAAAGATTGGCCCAGCACTTGCGGCTTCTGCTACTACGGTTAACGTCGAATTTTCTGTGACCGGTGCTGGTAAATCAGTGACCAGCATATTCTCGGCACACCCGGATAATGCAGGGGCGCATGGTCATCTTCCGAGTCCACACACCCTCCCTCATCCGTCTGCGTCGACCCAATCCAACGTCCGTAGCGTAATGGGCATCTTCGCGGGTGCACCACACCCAGATGACACGTCAGATCCATGGGTTGTCCTGCCTCGCGCACCTCGTCGTGTCCAGTCTGCATTTCTAACGGCGGAACCAGTAGAGAATGGTACCGCCACCATAGGCAGATCTGCAGTCAGAAAACGAAAACCGACCCAGCTCTCACGAGACGTGGATGCAATCCTTGGCACTCCTTCTGTCTCCACCCGGAGTACAGATGATTCAGAGACAGATGATATCCCTGGTCCTCTACTTGAACGTACCCTCCGCCGGCGTGGTCTCTCGGATTCTTCTATTCACTCGACGTTCATGAATCAAGGTGGGGGCGGGAATGAGAGTGCTGCTCATCCTACTGAACCGGCTGGGCCTTGGTTAGAGCATACGTCGGTGCTACGAACGCTAAGCCGAACGGTGCAAAACTTCAAACAAGTCGCGTCGCACACGATCTCCGGAGTTGCTCATGGTTCTTCTGTGCCATCACAAGTTTCGATACCTGACGTCGCTCCTGGGCCATCCGATTCCTGTCCTCCCGTTCCCAGTGATAGCTTGTACATCCCGCATTCTCAGCCACCCCGAGTCTCCTCTCCGACACTTGCGTCTCTGATTCCGAGTTTGACGTCTTGGGCGGCGGTTGGAGTCGCTCTCGACTCCACACATCCCCGTAACCTCCACGGTAGCCTTCGGGAGGACGCTGGCGTACCTCGACTGTTTGGCCGGGAGGGTCAGGGGAGGGATATCTAGTTGAGGGTTTTAATCATTACATTGTTTTAACTGCACCTTTCCCGGTTCATAAACACACCTTATATATTGAGTCAACTTGACTTTTGATTATTACTCGCTCATTTACGTCCGTTCATTTGTATCATTATTGGTTAGATACATGTTGAAAGTACCCCAGTTGATGGACTGGAGAAGGCCTTGCAGTCTTCGCCATGACAATTATTACTATCATCTTAGGCCCCGGCTGTGCAACAAAATCGGTATGCACTTTCTAACACTTCAACAAAGATGGCTACTAATCTCTCAGCTCTAGTTTACGAAGTCAGACCGAGTGGTTCTAACTACTGCTCATTACCTGGGTTTTTATTGGTGTGTTCAGAGCATAGAAAGCTGCCAGTTTTTAACCAGAGGCTAGAGCTCAAATTTCGAACTCCAATCTCAGAAGAAGTGGCAACATGAATGGCTCGCTTCGAAGGCTGAAACTCGGCGAGGTAGTATGCAACGGTGAGCATCCGACGAGGACAAGCCACCCCGAAGAGTCGAGTGCAGTGACTTCGTGGCTTCTACCAACCTTGAGCGTCTGAAGTTCTGAACATGAAAGTTAGCATGTCGAGGAAGAATGACTATGTACACGTCCCCGGTTCGGATGTGTAATATGCACAAACAGTCGGTTGTTGCGTGCAGACAAAAACTCGGTTCCTCGAAAGTATCCATTGACATGAAAGTAATCAATCATGATTGAGTCCTGAATATGCCAATAAATGAACTGTAAGCGGCGGCCGGTTGTTCCTTACGGTACATCTTGAATCTTGACTATCTCGATTCTCCACCGCTCTCCTCGAGACAGAGAAAGACTCGAAGGGAAACAGTCAGCTCTTTTTCCAGGAAAACCGCGATGTAGCCAATCGATCCACCGATACCAATCTATCTCAGTGGCAGGCTCACAAACCAAACGGGTTGCAGGTGTCTATGGTACAGTTCATATTCAACATGGGGGCATGAAGGATGAGGTACGACTGTTGGTCTCTAGTCGATTTCTAAGCGTGAGGATACTTTCTTCAGCCATCATAACCTGGAGGGAGATCTGCATAGGTTGCAGGTCCACTCGTCGAGGACGTGCTAGGGGATGTATACTCGGCTGTAAGGGCATGTCCATGAACAGACAGAACCAACCAAAAGGTGAATATCACGGACGTAAATGCTCCTCGTCCTCGACCGACTGTCTCTTCATAAATATCGCCCTCTCACGTGTCTTCTCCAGAATATTCACGAACCTGAACATTCCCGTATCGAGGAGCCTGATTTCGACTGTGGTTCCATCCGTTAAACCACTTTCAGGCGTGGGTTTCACGCCGATCGTGAGGTAGTTCACCCCGAACACGGGCTGCTGAAACTTGGAGGAGACAATTGAAGGCAGGGGTATCGTCAGCGACTTGAAGGGTGACTTGGCGCCGGGGTTAGTCCAGATGAGCTGCTCTCCAGTGGGGTTGAACGTTAAGGTGTGTCTGACTAGTGCATGTGCTAGTACATACCCGTTGATCTGTGAGGGTCATGATGCCGACTGCCTCGAGCTTCTTCAGCCCGCCGCTCATTTCGGAGGGTGACGGTGTTGCTGGGACGGTGAGGTTGCATTTGACGTTATCAATGGTCTCGATAGAGCTTTCCCCCTGCAGTAACAAGGGTCTGGCATCAACAATCGTCACCCAATTAAGCGCCATGAAGTCCAAGGCTCAGAGTCAGACGCACTCAAGTGGTATGTACTTATATGGAACACCCACTGGCACGGAGGCATTGATTCTCGGAAGAGGTCATCATGCCAAGGCTACCTAGCGCAATGGTAGCGCGTTTGGCTTCGATTGCCCAACGGCACCAAAAGGTTGCAGGTTCGAGTCCTGCGGTGGTCATATTTTTTATCTTATTCGCGCGATAAAACAAAGGAGGGGGTAACCTCGTAACACAATACAAACCCTACATCGTTTCTTGCGTTAGTCTCCTAATCCGTATTGCCTTCTATGAAACTGGCAGGGTGCGCTCCCAATAGCTATTCCATCACCAGCTACTAGCCTCCTGACCCTTTCTTGTCCATCAATGTTGAGCAGTACACAATGTTCCTCCGTGACCGTGTCTTTGAAATGATATTTCTGACATACCCCTTCACCTGAAGGATGTGGAAAGAGTTCGTCATCTTCAACTTCCGAGGGATCTGTGAGGAATGGGTGATATAACACGCTGCGTGAGGTAATGCGGCGGTGGGATTCCGGTTCCATTAATTGTTTCAGGAGTGAAAATGCATTTTCCACGTCGACTTTGTGCGATTCTTCCGTAGGATATGGTGGGATCGTATGTGCTGGTGTGGAGGAACCCGATGATGAGGGGTCCCCATCATGCTCGGGGGAAAACGACGAGTGCGCCAATGACGATGATAGAGGGGGGTGACCAGACATAGATTGTGCTTCGTACGTATTGTACGGATAGTAACGAGGGTCAGGACACGGCGCCTGCATCAATTCGGGGTTTTGCTTCTCAACAAATTCTTGCCAACTGGTACCTTCGAGGGTCAAGGATGGCACATTTGTCGCGAACGTGCGACCTGAAAGATGGCATTATGGAAAATCATTCGAAACGAAAACGTACGAACTGTGTAGGATGGCAGCCTTCTCCATCTTCTGCCGACCAATGATGGTGGCGATTTCCATTAGAGCCTCGATGTCGTCGCTCGATTGAAACAGAGGGAATTTTCTCGTCAAAAAGAAAAGCAAGATTGTCCCGGCTGCCCAAACATCAATTGCTTTCGCAGGGAATCAGATCGCAAGCCTCTCTTCAAAGATAGCAAACTCACCTCCTGTTTGTGATCCGCATTTTAACAGAACTTCTGGAGCTCGAAATCCCCGCGTACCCGCTCGATTAGCCTTTGAATGCGGCCTACAAATCGCTGAGCCGGGCTAAACAAGCAGTTAACACGTTGGGGACAAACCGGGTGTCTTTCTCGGGATATCCAACTCTATCACTTGCCCACGAGCTTTTATGTCGAGCCTCCTTTTGCATCTTTTTGAGGTGGTCCACGTCGTACTCCTCTCGAGATTTGATCTTTCCATGCGGAAATTCCCGTGAAGGTGGGGTATGGAGGCATGTTCCGTGCATTGGCGTTGATGAGTCCATTCGCTGACGCTTATCTATGAGCATGGTTTAAAAAGAGAGATTTTTCGAGACGTACACTCGCTAGTCCAAAGTCACATAAAGTACCGATGCCGGTTCGAGGGTCAAAGAGAAAGTTGGCAGGCTTGACATCGCGATGGATGATGCCTCGAGCATGAACATCGCGCAGGGCCCGAAACATACACCGAAAGTATGCTTTTATCCCTGCCATTGAGAGGTCCATGTAAAAGTCCTAAGGGGAGTTACAGACGATGCGATAAAAGGGTGACCTAGACACTCACACGAAAATCCTCATTGCGGTTGTAGGGCATGATCACGACTACTTGATCTCGATTGCGGAAGGCAGTGATTAGCTGGCACGTGTGCCGAGTTCCTCGACAGTCTTCCATAATGGATATTTCATTTCGTATACGTTCGGGATTGCTCGTCACGTAGATACGTTTAATGGCAACGAAAAGTTTACTCCCCTTGGGGTATGGCACAGTTTGGTAGTATGCTGATGATGAAGGGGGATAATGGCCATGCCATGGTGTATTATCCCACTTGGTATGATACCACAGGTCGATGGCCTTGTACACAGAAGAGAAAGTCCCCGTGCCTAGGCGGTCCACTATTCTGTAGTCGTGTGATAGTTGGGGTACGGCTGCCAGCAAACTGGCAATTTCAAGCTGGATCTCTTCCCGCTCTTCTGCGGGCTTGAGAAATAACGACATCTCCTCATCCGTCTCCCCTGGTGCGTCTGGATCCTCGCCGTCACCATCTTCGTCTTCTTCATAACCTTCGAGGTCGCACATATCTTGCGGACAGTCCATCGAATTCGGTTCGTCATCACTTTCGTCAAGATCAATCATAATAGGCAGCTCGTCTGCGTCTGGCCTCGACTTTGTAGCGGATAGGGGCCGATTGTACAGCTGAGCGAGGTGGTTGTGGTAGTCAATCATCTCTTGGCCACCACAGCTGCCACTGCCATCCTCAGAGGTGAGGTTTTGAGCAGTTTGTACTTGCTGTGCAGAGAGATATTCCCTGTGGTATGCCCGATTCCGCGGATCTGAGGAACCGACCTCCAGGGGGTTGGAAGAGTGTTGGGAGAGTAGCATGGTGATGGCCCCGGTTACGTGGAGAGCGGGTTGGGGGAGGCGGAGTGGTTGGAGGGAGCCGTACTTCTGGATCCAAGTCTGTGCTCGTTGACTGTAGCGCACGGGAAGAGCGCAGGTAACCGGGGACAAGGAACAACGATGAATATGTTGCTCGTTGCTTGACGCGCCTGGTTCGCGTAGTGCTGTCATCGTCACGTGCGCGAAGATAGTAAAAAGTTTAACAAAAAACAATGACCACCGCAGGACTCGAACCTGCAACCTTTTGGTACCGTTGGGCAATCGAAGCCAAACGCGCTACCATTGCGCTAGGTAGCCATTGATATTGGCGATGTCGAGAAAATATAAGACATTAATTTGTATCTCATAGACATGCGCAGCATATTGAGCGAGTTCGCCGCAACTACTAGGAGTTGGAGTTGCTCATGTCGTTGACGGCGTGAAGGCGATTTACCTCCATGAACCCCCCAGAAGACTTAAGAGTCTGGTTCACAAGCCTACTCCAACATCCGCTTTTCCCGCAGATTGCACTTTACGTTGTACTCTTCCTTTTTTTCCCCCTCACTGCACTTGTCTGTGCCCAAACTGCCAGCGAAAGGTTCTCGTTTGGAACTACGTCATTCATCATGGTCCTCGAAAGTCTCGGTTCGTTCTTTCCTTGGAATTGGGGGGGCAGCCAGTCGAATGCCACACCACCGCATGAGACAAAAAAGCTCAGGAAGAAACACATTCGTGCTCGCAGTGATCAGCTGGAGATGAACGGATATGCCAGACCGGGTGCGCCGAGTCTTCAGTGCTTCGACTTTCAGACAGTGGTCTCTGACTTTCCGGTACAGATACTAGACAAGAACTTGTCGAAGGCCATTATCCCGGCCTCGTCAACATCTCAGGCACATACTGCTTCATGAACTCAACAATCCAGGTCACTCATCGCCGACGGTATCTATGCACACCATTTCTCATTATTATTTTCAGGCAATGGCCTCCTTATCCTACCTGCAACCTTACCTAGCCGCCGCTCATGACCAGGCCGTGCAGTTAGACATTGCCTCACCAGTCATCGATGCCCTCCTCGCGTTGCTACAGGGTCTGTGTGGCGTCTTCGGAAAGATGTACCCCCGCTAAAAAGCATGTTTTCAGAATTAAATACTCCTCGGAGCTCGTATCATTCAATCCGGCCGCTCGGGATCATCGAGGCTCTGGTGAACCATTCTCCTGGAAAGCACAACACCCTCTTTTCTTCCCGCGAACACCAGGATGCCCAGGAACTGTTTCAACTCGTCTCCGAGTGCATAAAGAAAGAAGTCGCCACCGTCAAAAGGGAACGTCAACGAGATCGCGGCCTCGGAGGGTTATCGCAACTTGATGGGGAGGCTGGCAGGGATATAGGGATGAGCGTATTCGACGGGCTAACAGCCAACAGGCGGAGCTGCGTGGAATGCGGATACACAGAAGCTGTCATGCACTTTGCCTTTGATAGCTGGCAACTGGCGATCCCGAGATACGTCGTGAGTTACCTTATTGGTCAAATTCCGTGCTGCGCTTACCATGAGCCAGGCAAGTTGCCGACTCGAAGACTGTCTCGCTGAATACACCAAGCTTGAAATGTTGACCGATTGCATTTGTCGCAAGTGTTCGGTGATTGCGACCCACGAACGCCTTGCACTAGAAGCAGAACGTCTGGAGAAACTCGTCAGTTCGGATGCACAAGCCACAATTTCGAAGAAGCGCAAAGCAAAGGAAGCCAGGAAACTAGAGGTGAAATTGAGAGCTTCATTGGATCATGGTCGACTGGAAGAGGAGGTGAAGGGAGTGAAACTGGACAAAGTGTTTAGCAGAGCCTCAACGAAGCAAGCAATGATTGCAAGGGTATCTTCATCTCCAATTCCGATTCATTGGTGTGGTCTGACATGAGCCAAGCCTCCACTAGTGCTTGCACTCCACCTCAATCGTTCGCTAAGTTATGGCCAGTTTGCAATGAAGAACTCAATACGCATCATCTTCCCCGAAATCTTAGATCTCACTCCATTTATGACTTCCGGCCGTCTCTCCACACTTCCCTCAGTTCCAATCTCTGCACCACCACCTAGCCTACCTCGCTCTACTACACCCACCCAGGCCATGTACTCGACACCCAGAACTATTTATCGCCTGAGTGCCGTCGTCTGTCATTATGGCCAACATTCCTTTGGACACTATGTCTGTTTCCGACGAAAGCCTCATCCTCCGTCATATGGCGCGGCCCGCTTTACCCCGCCGCGTTTGGTTCACCCTCTGGGGTGCGAGTGTGAAACATGTCTGCGGTACGGAAACATCAGAGATGGCGATGACCTGGTCGACTCGATGTACCGACCCGGCCGGGGCTGGCTCCGCATCAGCGACGATTCCGTCAAAGAGTGTGGTATTGAAACTGTACTCCAAGAAGGTTCAGGGGCGTTCATGCTCTATTACGAACGTGTGGTACAGTCACGCCCTGGTATCTACCCACTTCGCGGCTCACTACGAAGCTCAGAGGAGACCCTTAAGCCGAACCACTCGCCTATCGGTGTCAACGGGTCTACGGCGTCGCTAGCCTCGGGAGATGAGATGGAGAGGTTAGTTTATGGTGCTCGGGTTGTGCGGAGTGTGGCCGCGGGGAGAGGGAGAAGTGCATCGCTTGCACCATTGGAACTAGGTTCAGGCAAAGACTTGCTACCGAATGGGAGTGGGTCTACCGCGTCCTCAATCCTCCCAAATGGAAATGCCAGTCACTCATCAGTTACTCTGAAACCGAGCAGGCCACGAATCCATGAAGCTAGCTCCTCGACAGAGTCACCGAATCCGTCGAATCTATCAACGTCAGTCCCCGATCTCCGTGACCGTCCCACTTCCACTCCCTTACCGCAATCCCTATCGACTCCTGCACTCAGTCATGCACCAACCCGATCTCTACAATCATCTATACTAGACCTTCAGGCATAAATCGAATTATATCTCACCATCATGCTTAGTACATGCTCTTGTTATTTTGCACCTATGTATCTTTAACACCCCCAGTTTTTTAACTCTTGTCCGTGTCACCTTCACTATGCTCGTGCAACATAGGTTTGGTTATTCGGACTTGTTCATCAGCACGAGAGGACAAGGAGAACGTGTATTGAATTTTCTGTCATCATCATAAGTGTGCCAACAAAAAAAAAACTACTATCACGACCTACTAGCCCACTATCAACACACGTTTAACCATTTCCATCAAGCTAACGAGTATAAAAAACTCTGCCAATGCCCAGCACCGCAGTCCACGCAGTGGACAACACAACGGAGAGATGCCGACAAGCTATCATACGAGTGAAAACACTCCACTCCCTGACGGAGCTTCGAGTATCGTAACCGTGAGCGGTGCACCCCGGTTGGGGGGCGAAGGATACATAACAATACAAAACATTTGACAGTCCGAGGAGCGAGGCAGGCGAGGGAGAACGACGATGGACAAGGCAATTTACCAGTAGATTCGTCGCTCAACAGTGCGCTGCTTGAGGGCAGGAGCAGGCCTGGTGTAGGACACTGTGCGCCTCACACGGGTGACTGTGGGGTACCTAGAGGGCGGAGGTGAACCAGGGACCACACCAATAAATGGTAAGAATCACCATGCTTGGTAAACCTCGTTTGCTTCAAGCTGGACCTCAAGGATTTGACGGCCCTGTATCAACGTTGGCTGCTGGAGTTATCAAAAAAAAAAAAAAAGACCCACAAGGCCGTCGGTGAAAGAGCCGACAACAAGGCCTTCCTTACGACCATAGCGGTCATGGTTGACAGCGACGATGTCACCAGGCTAAAGTTGTACGTTCAACGCTACAGCAGACGACGAGGAGAATAATACGACGAACGGTAATTTCGCCAGTGACGGGGAGGGATTTGTACTCCTCGAATCTCTCGTAGGTAGCCATCTAGGATGAAGACAGTTGCGGGAAAGGGAGAAAAAGGCGGTGAGGAAACAAAAAGGTGGAAATGATGCGGGAAAAAGACAGCGAAGTTGGGTTTTTATAGATTAGATTCCCGCAAATTGCGCTGGCTGTCCTCAAAAGGCGAGGCAGGACACGAGGCACCATATTGTCGTGGAAATCGTCCGCCTTTGCCATTGTCTCCCTGCCGAGCATCAACCGACCTACGTAAATTTTCCCGCCCGTCGTTGGATTCCTCATTGTTCTACTAGTGCAGCCCGGCTCGTCGTTGTTTGACACAGAGCTCGACTGTTTGTACACCCGTACAGCGATGTTCGCAATGGAAGCGAGTCCTGGTTACGTTCCCGCTTGCCTCGCGGCAACACGATCAAAATACATAGGAATTTTCGGTTACTGTCTCAAGGGGTGAGACCACACCAGCGAGCGAAACTGTGTAGCCGAGAACCTAATCAGGACCAGTCAGGACCAATCCTGAATCGATTACAGTATAATAAATTGTCAACCAGCCTTGGTGAGCCGTCTCCTCAACGCTCGCAGCCATTGCAGAACGAAATCCCAAAGGCTGAGAAACGGGCCCACCCTTCGCGGACCATCATCCACAGAGGACCACCTCGGCCTGAAACGTACGGGAGTCTGACTTCTTTCATGTATTCCACGAAGAATATCCTCCCCACAGTCGTGATAGGCCCTCGCAAGCTCGGCGTCCCGGGTATGATATTGTCGACGGACCGCATACGGTGCCATTGCATTGTATTTACGGACAAGTGAGTTTAGTTCGGCGATGGCAGTGTCATGGTAAGAGCGTTCTCGCTCCTCCCATTCCCGATCACGCAGAGACGTAACTGTGCTCGACGATGGCGACGGCAAGGGAGCAGGTTGAGTTATGGTCAACGTCCGAATCGCGCGCCTGGTCCAAGACTGTCTCAGGGTTGCACGAAAAGCGTTCACTGCAGCTTCTAACTCTATGGCGTAACGTTTAGCTTGCAAGCAATCGGGGCGACATCATCCATGACTAACCCAGTTGAACATCGACCCACGGAGGAGCGGCACCATTGCGCTGTACTATTCGATTCATGAGAAACTCCTCCCTGGCAATAAACGGATTGTGCTCCTCGCTCAGCCGCGCGATTGGTTGTCCCCTGCCTTTCACCTTGTCGAACTGGCCTGTAAGCTGTGCTTTCTGTATCGATTATGGAGCAAGTCAATGTTAAATACACAGGAGTGACAGGAAGCTTTCGTACCTGTATACGTTCTTCTATGAGGCTCTGCCATCCTTTCAGACTGACAGGATTTATTCGTGAGGAAGTCTGTCCGTCTCCGGCACCTCCATCTCTCAGGCCAAGTCGGTAGTCCAAGGTCGACTCCCGTGCATGCGACAACCGACGAGCTTTCTGTTTGCGCTTCTCCAGCTCTCTCTCGGTTCGCCTTGTGCGTTCGTAGTTGTCGTCAGATCCAGCAGATGAGCGAGCAGAGGGCGATGCAAGGTCGCCCAATTTTATCGACGCAGTCGCATGCGAAGGTGTTTTAAAGGTCGTATGCCAAGGTCTGTGGCCCTCGATGCTTGGAAGCAATGGCGTGTCTGCGATTTCTTGCCATAGGCATGCAGGAGTAGGAACAGCCGCCTGCACAGAGGACTGCTGGACCGGTGGGGTTGATTCCCTCAGCTTTTGGTCTGCGGTTCGGATGGGCCCAAACCGAAGGGGCTTGTATTTGTCGACCAGCATCCGCAAGACCGCATCTTGCATCGATTCTTCACCCGTCCAGTTCTGGTGTTCACTTGCCAGTTGCGTCAATTTGCTGGTACTCCCCTCTCTGGAGGCGTCCCCATTATTCTCTCTACCCTCTTCTTGAGCAGCATCCGCAAAGAGTCTTTCACTAGCACTCTGGTCTACGGGCCCAAGGACGGCAGCGCAGCGATGAATGGAACGAAGGGCGGGATGCTGGGGAAAACGACGTTGTGGGTTGTGATGGTTCGTTGCTGCTGGGCGGACGAGGCTCGACCGGAGCGACATAGTCGTGACGACTTCGAAAAGATAGTTGATGTATGCATAGGTTGGCTGTCGTTGGGTCACAGTTTACCTATACCCACGAACGTCTGTAGAAAAGGCATCCGATTGGTTGAAGCTCCCAACATACAAGTGATAGTACAAGGTGTACACTACGCTTGGTTCACAACTGCGCAAAAGTATATGCTTCTTCGAGGTGACCTCTCTGCTTCTTTTCCATTCAAACAATGTTAGATGGGTACTGGAAACCCTCCAGCCCTACGAAGTTCTCCTTGATGCTTCTGGCAGACACAAAGCGATAGAAGATGCTAATGCTCCCTGCTTTATCGTTTGTCCCGCTTGCGCGTGCGCCGCCGAAAGGTTGCTGTCCAACAACAGCGCCTGTACACTTCTCGTTGTAGTATACATTACCAGCCGCATTGCGCAACTTGTTCGTGGCAGTGAGGAGCGCCTTTCGGTCAGTGGCGAAGCTACAACGAAATTGAGCATCCAATTGTCGAATGTATCAGAGTTGACCTACATAGCACCAGTCAGAGCATAGACAGACGTATTGTCAATCAATTCCAGGGTCTTCTCGAAGTCCACGTCATCGTATACGTAGACCTGTGTGGTGGTATGCTTCCAGCGAGTCCTACTAAGCGTGAATCAGATAATTACCGTAACTACCGGACCAAAGATCTCCTCAGTCATGGTCACTGACTGAGGGTCCTTTGTCAAGATGACAGTTGGCTGAATGAAGAAGCCCTTGGAGTCGTCCCCTGGAGGAACAATAATAGTCTACGCTTGGCCCCTAAGATGCGTACCAACTTACCATTTCCTCCGATGAGAATTTCTCCGCCAGCAGCTTTCGCCTTTGCAATATAGCCCAGGATCCTGTCGTAGGCTGGTCGGCCACTGGAACAAATCATTAATAGATGAAGACCACATATGACAGAAATGAAACAATACATTACAGGACCCATGAAGTGAGTGAAGTCTTGTACAGCCCCAACTTTGATCTTCGCGATCTCAGCCAAGAACTGGTCTTTGAATCCACCGTTCCAGAGCGAAGAGGAGATATACAACCTGGAAAGTGCAGAACACTTCTGCCCTATAATGTGATCAAGTCTTTTGGCCCGAAGCCAAGAGGAACTTGTGGTTTACCTTGGTATTCGAAACCTCCCCTGAGACTCTGGAGCACGGCATTACGGATTTCTGCCGACTTGTGAATGATATGGAAGTTCTTTCCACCAGTTTCACCGACAATCCTAGGGTAAATTTTGTAATTGTCGAGATTCGCAGCAATATCCTTCCAAAGCTTCTTGAATACAAAAGTGCTTCCGGTGAAATGCAACGCTGCAAAATTGGGATGTCCGATGGCTTGCGCCACGATTTCGGGTGGTGGCCCAGGCACAAACTGGATGACACCAGGAGGAACACCGGCCTCCGCGAGAATTTGGTAAATAAGGTAATTCGAATAGGTGGCTGCAGGCGAGGGTTTCCAAACCACAACATTCCCGACCAACGCGGGTGCTAGGTAAAACCAAGTTCAAATTCAGACTACCGTGAATACTAGATAAACACACTTCCGGGAAGGTTTCCGCCGATGGCAGTAAAGTTGAACGGAGAGACGGCTAACACGAAGCCTTCAAGCGCTCGATACTCGACACGACTATGAGCGTGTGAGAGGAGGACCGGGCGATACACACTAGACCGACTCACTTCCAGGATCCCTGTGCATTTTTGGGTGGCTGTTGAGCATAAAGCTCTTCCACATATTTCACACCGAAACGGAAGAAATCGGAAAGCTATCGCACAAAATCAGAGTCAGACAGCTACCATGATAGCGGCCTGACAACTGGCGCACCTCGGCAGCAGCATCAATCTCAGCTTGCCAAGTGTTCTTGCCTTGACCGAGCATGGTGGCTGCCATGAGCTTGTAGCGATACTTACCACTAACAAGCTCCGCAGCGCGGAGAAAGATGGCGGCCCTATCATTCCATGGTAAGGCTTCCCATTCTGCCTTTGCGACGAGGGCTCCGTCGATGGCGCTCGCAACGGTGGCTTCGTCTGCTTCGTGGTAGGTACACAGGTGCCTGGCATGATCCGATGGTATGACTTGCTTGGCCAGTCTTCCAGTTTTGATCTGAATCGCCGAATGTGTTTAGCACTGAGTTGTAATCCGGTACTTGTGCCAAACCTCTTTCCCGTTGACAACGCAGGGTACCTCGAAAGGTAATTCCTGTTCCATCTGCTTCAAGGTTGCCTCTAGGCTTCTTCGCTCCGGCGAGCCCACAGTATAACTCCTCTGTCGCCTTCTGAGTAATCGAACAAGTCTGAATAACGCTCATTTGTGCTTACCATTGGCTCATTGTCGACAAGTGGGACTTTGAACGAGGCGAGTTGTGGTGTGGTCATGATTTTCGGATGTTCGCAATGGTGCTCTTTCACGCCGAGATTGTGTATCGAGATCAATATCACTGGAACGGATCTTACATGTGAAAACGGCGTTTGCCGTATATATAAGATAACAGTCAACAGTGGTAAATCAGATTACGAGGATAGCTAACAAAAGATATTATGCTACAATATGCAAAACAAATTAGAGTGCTCAAGTGCTCGTTGTGGTGTCGTGGAATGGCGTTACGAGTGAGGTGCCAGGAGACGGAAAACAGACTAGATACAGAATCATTGGGTCGTGTCGGGAATAAAAGAACAAGGCTGAGTCAAGGATTGACAGGGTCACAGAATAGGGTACGGGGAGTAATGTCTAACTCATGTCGTAGAAGGAAGGTCGTCAATTTGTTTCTTCAGATTCGCAAAGAACGCGTGCGCGTCAAGAATGCTCCCAGCACACCTAATACACCCCGACTCCTGCGCGATTCGCGCTAGAAATGCCATGCTGAATATGACGTCGGTCGTTGGCCGTACAGAGAGTTCCTCCCTGGCCAACTTCTCGAACTCTTTCCACCACTTCGGTGGAACGAAAGCGCCGTAAAATGGCCCCGAGCACTGCATGCATTTGACATCTTGTGGTATTTTCAGAAGGGCTTGCGCAGCTTCCGCACGCGTCCGATGGAGCACCAGAAGTCGGTGATAGGCATGCGCGGAGATGTATTTGAGATCGTCGGAGAGAGGACAGTCGAGGATGTTGCAAGAGAGCGTGTGTCGCGAAGCCGCCTGTGCTTCGTACTCGAAGTCGAACCTACTGGCGATGGCGTACACACGAGTGGGGCTTTCGTCGAGGAAGCGGGGTGACAGTAGTTCTTTGCGTAGAGCAGCTATAGGACCCAAGAAGTCGTACTTGACGGATGTGGTAAGAAGAGCGGCAAGCTCGTCCAATGATGTGATAGCGGGGTCTGGCTCTGGGTAGATGAACTGGAGTAAAGTGCCCATGACAGAGCTATGTTCCGACACGGGAATCAGTGGACGATGCTCTTTGCTGTCCGGAGGAGGCTGAGGAAGAGAAAACATGTGTTCAAAGAAAGGAGAGGCAGTGGCCAAGATGCAGCGGTGGACACAAAATTTGACCCCGTCTGCAGACTCGAGAAAGATGTCGGCGTCCTCCGAGTATGACTCACGGTCAAAGACCGTCATCGCGTGGGCGTGGTTGAAAGTTAAGCCGTAGCAATTTGGCGCAGTTGCTGTGCTCAAGAGTAGATTTATAGGTTTCGCGCGAGTCAAGCTGGGGCACAGCAGGCAGCAGATATGGGTGTGCCCCAAAGAAGCGTGACACTTACATGAGGGTGGTCCGAATCCAAAGACAGGGTGACGTGCTGTCATTGTCTTACAAATAGACATAAACAGTCCGGATTAGGGTTTGTGACGTGTGCGACGGCCCGGTGATGGCCGCCGGACCACTGGCGACCGAGAGCGTCGTTGGCGCTGGTCCCGGTGGCTGCTACGGTCTCGCTTTCGGTGGCGCGATGATCCAACATCTGGGACCTCAAACACCATCCCGTAGTCACCGCGCCCATTTTCCCTCTGGCTCCCTCGATATCTGCGAGTCTCCTCTAAGTCATCTCGACCTCCGAAGCTGCCCCTTTCTCTCCCGCGCCGACCCAATTTAGGATTGTTGGACCACGAAGTATTCAGCCGAGCCACGGACTGGGAACTAAGCAGGACGCAATTAGTAAAGGTAGGCAATGTGCTGAGCATGCTTACAAGTCAACCCATATGCGACGATCGTCAACCAAAACATTCTGCATTTTAAAGTAAGCCTGGAGTGCATGTAAGGCTTTCGATACCAGTTAATGGAATGAAACCCGAACCTGCTCGGCGTCCTCTCGTTTGTCAAACTCTATAAATGCATATTGCAGCGAATCACCCGTCCTTTTGTCGCGGATTACCTGACAACTCATAATGGTCCCGAAGCGCGAAAAAATGAGCTCGAGGTCCTCGTCTCGGGTGACTGGATTGAGTTTGCATACAAACAAGACATTTTCGGGAGGGCGAACGTTCGCAAAAGGCAAGTCGCCAACCATTTCGAGGGTCAGCGCAGATGCTGTCGCAGCTTTTTTCCGACGTTCGCGCTCCTCTTCCTCCTCAGGCAAAGTGGCAAGAGCATCTTCATCTTCAGCAATCCTTGTGGAGTTATCCGGGGGCCGAGTAGGTGAAGAAGGTGGCTTGATGAGACCTGCCGGGTCCGGAAATGGGTCATCTAAGGATCTGGGCATCAGCATAAGATGACACAGCGCCTTTATCTTCATACCAAGGACAACAACGTGGCGAACCCGGACGTCCTTGAAAGGACGTCCCTCTCGATCAGTGAAAACGTCATTGACCCTATCCAGAGTGTCCAATCCTTCGACTACGTGGCCAAAAACAGCGTGCTTGCCATCGAGATACTCAATATTGTCAGCGAGGGTGATGTAGAATTGACTGCCACAACCGCCTCTGTCGCCGCCGACGGACGGAGCTACAGCCATTGAGACGGTCCCTTTACGTGCATGTTTGAGTTTCGGTATGATTTCTGGCACGAAGTATCGCGGTACTGAATTGTCGTCCCCCCGAGAAGCTATATACGACCAAACTGACTCCCCGCCCGTGCCAGTAGCAGTCGGATCCCCAGTCTGAGCAAGGAAGTCTTTCGACACTGAGACCGTTCGTTTTCAACAGGTCGTGAAACATCTTCTGAAGGGACTCACCATTGAAAAATGCGTTCAAGTTGTAATAGTATACTTTGCAGAGTTTAAGGAAGTTTTCGGAGCTCTTCGGGCATAGTTCAACCTCTAAATCAATAACAATGTCCCCGAGGGAGGTCTCGAACAAAACAGACATGAGGGGGGGGGTTGCACGGGACAACCCAATCGACTGCAGTGCGTAAGTGACACAGCCGTTTTAGTACGTAGTACAGCCACGTACTCCGTACTCCGTATTTAGGAATGCATCCTGGGAAGTAGGTCAAATAATGACTTAAGGACGTTGGACACATATTATCTGGAGAAGGAGTCCTACTTTCTAGTGATGGGCCGGCGGAATAGTCCGCGACAGAGATATAGAACTTTTATCTTCCGATTGTCAGAAAGAGGCCGCCTGGCGAAATGGCATCGCGTCTGACTACGAATCAGGAGATTGCAGGTTCGAGCCCTGCGGTGGTCAAATAGCGTTTTGTCTCATTCCATTTTGTTTTCTATTCACTAGGCTCATATTCTAGTCCGAGTCAATGGTCCCACAGCTCCATGCTCGCTCAATCGGGGATAATGTTAATGACCAACGGGGCCATGTCATATAGGATGGCTTGTAATCGACGAATTGATTCAACGATGATACGTGGAATAAAAAAGACATGGCCAGCATGGGGGTCGAACCCAGGACCTTCGCGTACATCGGATTTGACTCCTACATGTATTAGCACGACGCTCTAACCAGCTGAGCTAGCCGGCCTTGCTAGGGAATACAGCCACCCTGATCTAACTGGCGAACCTGCAAGAATATGATGCTGATATGTTCCCGAAAGAGGTGATCACCAGTAAATCACACAGCAAAGAGTCTCGCCTACAACGCTTAACATGCTTGTGACACGATAAAATACCGATGCGCACAAAAAAGGGTAGTCAAAGGTGTGTAAGTAGTGTACATGATGTCGTTCTATGTCCGTCCCTTGCAGAATGTAGTCACATGAGCATTCCCCCTCTTCTTCACTGCTCCTGCTTTTGATTTTGTGTCGCTGGCTTGCCAAACGCGAGTGTATTTGGCGAGCCCGAGCTCCCAGTCCCAACAGACCCAAAGGTAGTATTTACGGGCTTACCAAATGCTGAGTGACTCGAATCACCACTCGTCACGAAGGTGGACGGTTGCCCAAACATCAAACCAGTCGCACCTGATGGAACTCCGAAAGTAAAGGAAGTTACAGGCGTGACCTGGGTCCTCGTAGAGGTGGCTGTATTGGTGGCTGCATCGTCCTTCTTCCCGAACGTGAATGACGACACCGAGTAGGATGGACCAGATGTGGTGCTTCCAGGAATGGGCGTAGATTTGGGAGCGTCTATGGTATTAGAGGGTAATGAGTTGTCAGAGGCAGTAGCAAAAAGAGCCGTTGACTTTGGGTCTTCTGCAGTAGGGCCAGACATAGATTTGTTTTCTGTAGCACAACTGAATGCAAATGTTGGTTGTGATCCTTCTACAGCACCACCAAACACCGGAGGAGGCTTGGACGCCTCCGCGGAGCCACCAAACGCAAACGTTGGTTTCGAACCCTCAGCTGAGCGACCGAAGGCAGAGGGAGGCTTGGAGCTTTCTGCATTGCCACCAAATACAGATGTAGGCTTTGAGCCTTCAGCAGAGGTACTGAATGCAAATGTTGGTTTGCCTTCCGTAGAGCTGCCACCAAACATAGACACAGGTTTAGGGCCTCCTGCGGCACCTCCAAACAAAGATGCGGGCTTGGATCCCTCAGCGGACTTGGAACCAGACTTAGTCCCGCCAAACGAGAAGACTGGTGCATTACCAGAGGCAGGAGCCCCAGCAGGTGTGGAGGAAAACGTGTTGCTGAATATTGTGGTACTTGAGGACGCCAGCGTAGATTTGGGTGGCATAGATGTCGAGGGATCGCCATCCAAGGCGACCGGTCTCCCAAAAAGATTCATCGCTGAAGCCGAAGGTGAGCTTAATGTTGAGCTTCCGAAGGCAGGTGCTGTTCCAAACGGCGAGGGCTTGGCGGGCTCGTTTGAACCAGCGGTGGTACCAAAGACCGACACTGGGACAACTGACTTCTTAGATTCATCTGCAGCTGGAAGTGTGGACACGGAAGCACCATCCGTTGCACTTGGCAGTGTCTGACCAAATTTGAAAGTCGGTTTAGGTTGGGATGCGGTGCCTGGCGCCAGATTGAAGCCAGGCTTAGAGGTCGATGTCGTAGACGATTGGCCGAACGAAAACTTGGGTGCCAATGATGTAGATGACGCTGGGAGTATGGGAGTAGACGAGGATGAAGGTGCACTCGAAATTGAGAAAAGAGGGACGGTTGGCTTCGAACTTTCGGACGTGGTAGCGGGGGTCGAGACGGGAGCAGGAACTAGGGCTTCTGTCTTAGCAGCCGCAGGGGTGGAACCGAAGGTCATGGGTGAAGGAGTGGAACTCGGAGTAGCACCAAAAATCGGCACTTGAGATTTGGTTGTAGGGAGGGCAACGACAGCGGGGGATGAGGAGGACGAGTCTGGCTTTGCAAAAGAGAACGAGGCTGGCTTAGAGGCACCCTCAGCCAAGGGAGGCTGCGTCGTTGCACCTAGATTGGAGGGGGAAGGGGAAGATGCCGATGGCATACCTGCACCAGTCCCCTTCTCGAAGAAATTTGGCATCGCGGATGACGAAGTGGTTGTAGAGGCGGATGATGGTACTTGCGGTGGTTTCGCAAACGAAAACGGAGGAAGGGAGGCGGTAGTAGAGGTTGTAGTAGGGGCATTTGGAGCACTAGGAATGAGTGAGGATGGTGTGGCCGCGGGAATAGAAGTTGAAGGCAGTGAGGAACCAGTAGTAGCGGAAGGAGCGGCGGTAGTACCCTTGATAGAATCACCGGTACTAGGAAGGGCCGCAAAGGAAAAGGTCGAAGTGTTCGACTTGCTTGGCGAGATATTGTCATCCGACTTCCCTTCTGCAGTTACAGCGGAAACAGGAGTAAGTGTGATTGTTGGAACAGACAATGGCTTAGTGCCAAGTTCAGGGGCGGTTACGCTCGTCGTTATTTCGGCTGGCTTCTGGGGCGGTCCCTGTGCCTTCTTTTGCTCCTCGATTTTCGCCCGTATTCTGGCCATTGCCTCCGCCTCTCGATCTTGCTTCTCCCATTTCGAGAAGCCGCGGAAACCAGGACGTGTTGGGCTATCAGCGACGCCTGGGGGTATGGGTGAAACAATGGTACTGGACGAGGCCACACGACGACCTAGGGAGGGCTGCCACTGCCACTGCCACTGTTCAAAGGGATTGACGCGAGGGGATGCGCCAGCGGGCATGAATTGACGGAAGGGACGACGAGCGGGACTGCCTTTGACCGAGTCCCACAACAGATTTTTGCCGTTCCTCGTAGGAGAATCAAGAACATCGGGAGTCCTGGACCCACTCGATTCCCTTGATGCTTCTTGCCAAGCCAGCTCCTGTCTCCCCTCTGTTTGTTTGTACTGTTCTTCTGTCATCCACGTCTCTACGTAGATCTCTAGCGGAGCTCGTCGATCTAGGTGTTCGGAATCCTGGGGCTGAATGGCAAGGGTGAGGGAGATGTAAAACTCCGATTTGGGAAGACCTGCCGTATGATATTTATTCCTGGCCTTCTTAACCAAAGTGAGGCGCAACCGCTCGCCCTTATCGCCAACCTTGTACTGAACACCGTCAGCCTCCCACTCGTCACCAACCTTGCGGCCACCGCAGAGGGAGTCCTCGGGTACACGTGAACCCTCCACCGATATCTCGTTGACTCCGTCAGACACGGCCTTCTTCCCCCTTTTCTTTTTGGAGCTACGCTGGGCAGGTCTTCGAGAAGTCTCGGAGCCACCTCCCTCGCCTTCACTCTCAGGTGATTCAGCTCCACGGTCGCGTTTCTGTCCTCGTGCAGCTATTTCTGTCTTCCTGCGTAAAATCGTTCGACGCTTGCGATAATGCGATGCTCTTCCATTCCGAATGTCCTCTTCATCATCACCTCCAAAGGTGGACCCTGCCTCCGCCCGACCACGTTTCTTGCCACGCGCCACAGCCTTGAGTTGTGTTACTTCATCTTCGTCAACGCCTTCCATTGTTTCATCAACGGGCTCGTGGTCTTCATCGCAGAGGTCACTAACATGTTTGGATCTCTCTTGACCATTCATATGTACATAATTATCATCGGGTTGTTGGTCCAGAGATTCCTTGGACGCTTGTCGAGGTGACATGTCAGAGTACTGAGCGTACCAGTCCGCTTGTTCTTCTCCGTCTTTGAGTTCGTCGCCATCTATGCGAGACTTTTTTATGGTCTCATGTTCGACGTCGCTTTCGGCCTCGAAAGAGCGCTTTCTTGACTCTTCATGATCATCGAGGTTTATGACGAGGTCTTTTGTGCTGGTACGACGGACGGCAGGCCGCTCGACAGGTAATGTTTCTGGGATAGCCACCCGATGACGTGAACCGGGATTGTAGCGATCGGTGAAATTGAGGAAACGAACATCCGGGCGCTTGTTATCGTACAGAGAGGCATGTTTTTCAGGAAGCTGATAATCATAAAGTTGAGCTACACGCGGTGGAAGCACGATACGTGAAGATCCGTGATGAAACAATGAGATGAGCCACGTTCGTCCTAAGACGTCTTGATTGACTCACTGGTTTCGGGAACCCGTCTCCTCAGGCCACGCGCGTCTTTCTGTGCATTGGTTCGCTGATCAACAGCCGGCGAATTATGGTCCGACACATAATTGGTCGTCTTCTTTCGGTCTTGAGCCTCGCGTTCAAGGTGCGCACGCTTGGCTGCGGCATATGCTACAGCGAAAGGACGACAGTCTGAGTCGGGGATTCCGTGCTTTCTACGCATCGCTCTGGAAAAAATGTCAAAAAGACGTAAATGCATCTGGATGTGAGACACACTTTCTGTACCTCAGCTCGCGATGTTTCTTGAGATGTTCGAGACCGCGTGCACACGCGATCCATACTAAAAAACCGAATCCCAGAAGTGTAAACGGCTTGAGAACGAAGCGATACTGAGAGAATGTGGCGAATAAGCCAGATTCCGGTCTTTGCAAGATGGGGCCGCCAAGTATGTCGGCGTGCTCGTCGTGCAGAGCCATTTCGGGTGGAAGAGTCGGTTGGCTGGAACTTGGATGCGAAAGAGCAAGGTTCTGCTTATGCAGACATCGTCAGCACGGCCCGCTGCGGGAAGTGAAATATTCAATCGGAGCTCTGTATGTATACCATGAGACTGGGGCAAAATTCAACCATTCATTTTTTCCCTTTCTTAACGCCTTCGTAGCATGACAGTGACGGTATCATGAGCTGTTGCAGTCGCCATCACGCTGTGGACGCGTCTTTGAAGTTTTAACTGCCTCCACTCGCCTTTGCCTAGGAACACAGCTCACAATGCTTTCGTTTCTTACTGGTGAAGTGGCAGATGGAAATTGCGTGGTCCACGCTCGAATGTTTATCTAGTCTTGCATGCATGGGCATTCGGGTACTAAACTAAGCAGACAATGTATATAAAGTAGCTAGAGTATTCGCTGTTTGTTAGGATCACCGGTGCAAGCTAGGCTACCCAAATTTTGCCGATTTGTGTGGGAACCTGCTTACCTGGTACGGTTTTTATACGACCACATCATCCAACATCTGCCGAAGCGCCTCTCCTTCTCTGCCTTCCTCATTTGCCTCCATCCCACAAACATGTCCAAGGTTATCTCATACTCTGAGCTCCAGGCAAATCACACCAAGCAAAATCTCTGGGTCGCTATCCACAGCAAGGGTGCGTAGACGTATCCGTCCACGCCGGCCGAAATTTATGCCTGGATCAAACACAGTGTATAATGTAACGAAGTTCATCGACGAGGTATTCCTCTACTGCGTAGGCGAGGTGTAGTCGTAGTACTTACAAGTCTGGCACCAGCATCCGGGCGGTGACGAGGTGATTATCAGCGAAGGAGGTGCGTATTCCAACCTTTCTTGACCATACACGTCCTTGAACGCTATTTCAGGCAAAGACGCAACAGAGGCTTTCGAGGATGTCGGTCACTCTGACGAAGCTCGTGAGCTTCTTCCTGGCCTCTTAGTGGGCGAGCTTGAAGAAGGCGGCGTAAGTACCCAGTAGTATCATAATCAAGAGATCCGAGCTGAGCTTTGTGAGATATCCTCAGGCTCCATCCAAGGCCAAAAAAGCTTCGTCAAACCCAGTTGTCCACAGTGCGGTCGAGAGGGGCTCGAAGTGGGCTGTCGTGTCCTCTTTAATTTCACATCCGTTCAACTGACATTTTTTAGCTTGATGTATTTCATCCCTCTCACCGTACTGGGTGCCTACTTTGCCTGGCGTTTTTACGCATGAAGTGGACCTTTGTCCTCGAACGCAGGCATTGACCTGGCACCACCTGTCACATATTTCAGCCACCGATACCTGTGTTCCTTACTTGCTAGATATAATTTTTCTTAAACTCTGAACATACTACATACCTGAGGCGGCTAAGTTGGTCCTGGGTGGTGGTCGCTGATCAGTGTGTGACGAGCCCGATCAGATCTGTCCAAACTTTGAAGTGAAACTTGTGAGACAAACATCGTCAGGGAATTGAAACACGAACAAGTTTGCTAATGCTGTACGAATGCAGTACATGTGGAAACGAACAAACGGCGGTAATACAACATAGCGATACAAGCGCATTCAGTTGGTCCACGCAGCCAGTCGTCACACGCTCGGAGCCTTCTGTAGATCCTTTTCGAGCCGTTCATCCTCGAGCTGTCAGAGGAGTGTTCATTGTCAGTGATTGACGTACACGTAACCATTGGCTGAGCAACAAACCGCATATTGCCAAGAACGATCTCCGTGCTACACGGATGCGTCATGTGATAACTTCTTTCAATCAACTGAGCAGGCCTCACCTTTCTCATCTCCATCACTTTGGCGCGTTGAGCATGGGTGAGTGCGGCCGCAGCAATCACTACGCCGATGGTGAGGCCTTGGGCCCACAAGCGAACTTGCACGACCTAGGCCGAACGGGGAAGCAATTAATCACACACTTTATCACACGGATCGCTGTCTGCACTTACCTTCTGCGGTATCGTTAACAAACTACAGAAACCGCGCCAACCCATCAGCGCCTGGTAGCTGTTCAAGCTCAAAGATACGAAAAGACGTACGGATCGCGCATGATAACGCTTCCGGCGACTGCCATCGTTGTCGCCCAGCTCCCCATGATAACACTCAATTGGTGTTTTGCTGCCCACTCCGCCACCTTATCCTTTCGGCTCAAAGCAGCCCATCTCTCATGTTCTTCGTGTTCGCGTCTTTCGAGTTGACTTTTTCCGAGTTCGGTCCTATGGTCGCGAGTTACTTCAAAACCATCATCACTAGGAGGCGATTTGGGCGCACCAATGCCGACGGCCAAACTCCAGATTTCTTCTTTCGGCCTGGATGGTGACAAGGGGTGCAACAATGATGACACCACCGAGTAACTTGATTGAGAAGGGGAGAGAGCGATAGTAGTTCGACCGCCTGTTTAGGAGGTAGAAGGGAGGGAGGGCGATTCCAGTCCCTATGAGGCCTCCTTCGAGCGCCCCGCGAATGGTCACTGCACGGTGCTGCCTTGCCTCGTCGTCGGATATGTGAACCTGCGAAGCGCTGTGAGGACCGGTCACAATCAGCGAGGGGAGAGAACTACACACCTTCATAGCTGGAATCACTCTCGTAGTCGACACTCAGTGACCAGGCTGTACCGACTTCCGAGCCGGGGCATTGATTAGACAATGGCCAACAGCCAGCTTACATGTGCTTCATAACTACATCTTAAATTATGTACCGAGTGAGATTGCATCGACAGAGCTTCCATCCTACTCCCATTCTGAGCATAAACAGACGAACCAAACCTAACACTCCGCTCAAAAGTGGTCCACTGTGAATGTCCATTTCCCTTCCGTCGCATCGAAGCTCTCAAAGTGAGTCTCCTTCATCGATTTCAGCCGCTTTAGATGTTTGACCGCCGCAGGTGCCTGCTCATCCTTGATAGGCTCTCTCGTCGCCTTATCCGTAGCCCAGCACCGCAGTAGTATGATCCTGGCTTTGACATTCAACCCTGTCCCAGGCGCTGGCTTGTCTGCCTCATCGCCGTCGGGATACACGCTGCACTCCTTATCGTCGAATCGCACGAGTTCGCCCAGAAGTGCACCAAGTTTAGGCAGGCCTGTAAGGTCGACGGGTTCGAGGAAGTGAATCTCTCCGTATCCAACACGGCCCACAACCAAATCCTTAAAAGATGACAGCTCCTCGAAGCCGTAGGTCTTCAGTTTGGACAGGTCGGGTTTCACCCAATAATCGCCATGTTGAAGAGGTGGAGAGGTGGAAGTAGCTTCGGCACCATTTGCAGCCTTGCTCAGCGACGACGGCTGCCCGAGAGTGAGCGAACTGTGGGCTGTGAATCGACCAGGTATGTTGCGAGATGGCGGCTGAACATGCTGCGCTGGCTTCTCTAGAGATTGAGTAGTAGCCTCTTTTTCTCTTGCCACGTCCTTTTCCCTCGCAGCCTGACTGAGGGCAGGGCTGAAAGTCACCTTTGCAGGGCTGCCGCGCAAGCCCGGTGACCTAGCTCTGCTGAACAAGTCCGACGCTTCAACTTTCTTATCCAGAACCAACTTCTTTACACTTTGCCTTCCTCCACTACCCAATGCGGGACCCGCGCTGTGTCCTAAGATGCCCTCTGGAGCTTCCGCGTGACTTGGGTAAAGAGAGCCTGCTTTCCCGTTGCTAAGAGACAGGTTTTGTCCAGGAACACCAAGTACAGAAGATGATGCTGAGGCCCCGAAACCTCGAAGTTTCGAACTAGCCGGCGTGTAATTTATCGGGAGACGCGGTATAGGCGAGCGGGCAGGGACATCTACGAAGAACCCTGGTTTCTTCTTTTGTTGTTGATCGATGGGAACAGCACGGGGACCAGGTGGAAGCATCGAGAATATGGGCAAGTTGCTGGATATAGGTTCCGCTATAGAGGCAGTGAGCGTGCCTGGACCACCTGGACCAGCTGTTGATGAGCCTAGAGTACTAGCACCGAATAATGAGGTACCCAGGCCACCCGTGGAAGGCGTGGTACTGATTGTAGGGGCAACAGGTTTTTGTTGGCCAAATAACGAACCTCCAAAGGCACCAGCACCAGTGCCTGTGGTCGGCTGAGCCATCGTTTGTGGACCTGATTGCCCAAACAATGTAGGCTGAGTGCCCGTCCCAGTGTTTGTGTTTAACTGTCCGAAGGTGCCACCACCGAAGAGGCCCGTCCCAGCTGTTGGAGGTTTTTGGGCACCAAAGAGGCTCGTCTGCCCAGGCTGCTGCGTTTGGGTTGCCTGCGCACCGCCGAACAAGCCACCACCTGTCCCACCACCAAACAAACCACCCGACGGTTGCGTGGTGTTACCGAACACTGTCAAAACAACGTTAACTAAGAACGCAAGTAAAAGTTGTGTGACACTCACAGCCACCCGTTTGTTGTGCGGGCTGTTGCTGTTGCAGTTGGCCAAAAAGACTGGCACCTGTACTTGGAGTTGTTCCGAAGGGACCTGTTGTAGGTTGCGTTGGCTGAGCCTGTTGCTGACCGCCGAATAGGCCGGTGCCGAAACCGGTGGTTGTTCCAGCTGGCTGACTGGGATGACCGAATACTGCAGGCTTTGGAGCACTAGCAGCACCTGAAAACTAACATCAGTAAACAGCCCCTCGATTCAAACGAACTGATCGTACCGAATGCGGTTGGAGTCGGTTGTTGTTGAGGATGGCCGAAGATACTTGTACCGGTGGCAGGCTGAGCTGCGACTTGACCAAAAGTACTTGCAGTGCCCGTACCACCGAACGCACTTCCGCCTGCTGTGGAACAAGTTAGATGGAAAGTTAGACGATTGTGACCAGGCACCTACTTGGTTGACCGAAGGTGCCTGCAAATCCTGCAGCGGGCTTTGATTGCCCGAATGCACTTGTACCACTGAATATACTTGTACCGGCGCCTGCGGCCGGTTGTTGTTGTTGAGGCTGACCAAAGGCACCAAATGCAGAGGTTTGTTGCTGTTGAGGCTGTTGAGGCTGCGCGAACGCAGAAGCTGTGCCAAAGCCCGTGCCGGTGCTTGTGCCTGCGGTAGGCTGTTGTTGCCCAAAGGCTCCAAATGCGCCCGTAGCAGGTTGGGTCGTGGTGGTTCCAAATCCACCAGTTGTAGCACCCCCGAATATTGAACCAGTCGGAGGCTGTTGGGTCGTTGTTGGTGCCCCGAAAAGATTGGTTGTTTGTGTGGCAGGAGCTGCGAATGATGTTTGGCCAAATGCACCAGCTGTCTTGCGATTTTGTTGATAGTCTTGCAAGCGCAATTCCTAATCCGCGATATTCAACAACCGCGGGCTGGATGGAAGCAAAATATCGAAGTGTTGACCTACCTCTAAAGATGTACCCCTATAGGCTGGCGTAGCCGTAATAGTTTGGTATTGGAGGATGGTACTTGGGTTTGAAGGATCCTTTTCGCTGAAGACAGAGTAAACTGGTGTAGACGTGCCTGTCGTTACAGGTGGTGGATTGGTATCTGTACTTGCTATTGGAAGGTATAAGCCGGGATAAGGTCTCATAAATATGATACGGCGTACTTGCAGGAGTGGCACCAAAGGTCGTTGCAGGTTTCGGCTGCCCAAAAAGCGAACCACCAGTACCAAAAGTGCTCCCCGTACTGGGAGCGGTGGATCCGAAAACATTGGTTCCCGATGTTCCAGTAGCAGCATTCCCGCCAAATGCACTCCCACCTCCACCGAATCCAGATGTACCTCCTCCGAACGCACCAAATCCAGAGGCTGGTTTAGGAGCGCCGAAAGCAGAAGTGCCGGTGGAGGGAGCAGTATTTTGACCAAATGCACCTGACAGTTGGATGTTGTGTGAGCACCAGAATCACACATGATATGTGGAAAAAGCGAACGAACCAAAAGAAGAAGTTCCAGTGTTACTTCCAAACATTGGGTTCGCTGCTGGCTGCTGTTGCTGGCCAAACGCGTTGGTTGAACCAAAAGCTGTACTCGGTGGTTTAAAGGTGCGAAAAGAACAAGGTTGTAAATGACTTGTCTTACCCCCGCTTCCGAAAGCGCTTGGTTGACCAAAAGCGGAACCTTGAGTCTGCTGCTGGTTCTGCTGAGGATTAGCCCAGGAAGACTGCACCGTGTTCGATCCAAACATTGCGATGAAACAAGATACAATATGAGCCGCTCGTCGTCACTGGCGTCCCCAAATGTTGCGCACGAGCGACTTGGGTGCGGAGTTTGAATACTTTAGATTCCGATGGTACGCGTTTCTGGTGTGTAGTTCCCCCGATCATGGTGCACCAAAATTTGGCCTCCCGCTGCGACAGCGAGCACAGGGTAGTAAACGTCGCGATGCCAGGCAAGGCAGATGGGCAGAAACGAAAACCGACATTTAACACGGTTGAACGCGAGCAATCCTTCAAAAAGCCGCCAAAAAATTCATCCGCGTACCCAATTCTCAATGAATTTGTCACGCCCCATATCGAGTCTTTCAACGCTCTCTTCGACGACTCCGGGCTACCCAAGGGTGATGGGGACGGGAAAGGGTTGCTATCTATCGGCCTAAATGATATAGGAGAACGTGTTGTATTTGATGGGACCGGGCAAATTGGCACGGAAAGCGGCCAGGCAGGGTGGGGTAACCGCCTGAGCAGTGAGTGAACTACGTCCACGCAGAGATTCGATTCATGATTTGCGATGTGATCAGTTTGGATCGAGGAGGTATCAATTGGGCCTCCCAGAGTCCCAGATCGTGATACTTGGAGTACAGAACGGAGAGTTTACCCATCAGAGGTATTTGCTACCCCTTTGTGTCTCAGGTTGTCGTTTTCTGATTTATATTACCATGTCAGGCCCGTGAACGACTCACGTCCTACAAGGGTCGCATGCAGGCCAAGGTCTGCTGGACAATAAACGGGGATGCCCATCCAGATCAATGTGTCATGCGAGATTGTGGCCTCGTCCCAATCATGGTCCGAGTAAGGGTCGCGTTTTTTATCCACGTGTATCGGTTATCTGACTCGTCTCAGTCGATTCGATGCAACTTGCGCGGTCTTCCATCTTCTGAACTTGTTCGGCGACACGAAGAGCCGGAAGAATTTGGTGGTTACTTCATCATCAACGGGAATGAGAGGCTTATCCGATACCTTATTGTTCCCCGTCGCAATCATGTCATATCCCTCCTCCGCCCCTCCTTTACTAACCGTGGTCCGTCTTATACCCAGTATGCCGTCCAAATTCGTTGCGCCAGACCTGACCAGTCTAGTGTCACCAATACCCTGCACTACCTCTCCAACGGGAGTGCTATGCTCCGCTTCAGCTGGCGAAAACAGGAATACGTCATCCCCATCATGTTGATTCTCAAAGCACTCATTGGTGCTTCCGACCGAGAGATATTTGAACACGTCACGATGCAAGACTATGAGAACACCTTCTTAACCGATCGTGTGGAGTTACTCCTGCGTAGCTTCAAAATGTACAGTCTATATACGGGGGACCAGTGTCTGGAATATTTGGGTGACAAATTCCGTGTTGTATTGGGCATGCCAGAGGACTGGACCAACCGAATACTCGGTGCGTGGTTGATCCGAAAGATGGTTTTGGTCCATCTTGAAGAACCTCGTGATAAATTCCGGATGCTGATGTGAGTTCCACATATTGGTACTGATGACTGCTGACCCCAGGCTCAGCTACATGCTACGCAAACTGTATGCATTGGTGTCTGGATCATGCTCTGCAGACAACCCAGATTCGCCACAACACCAAGAGGTCCTTCTTCCAGGATACTTGTATGGCATGATCATTAAAGAGCGCCTCGAGGAGGTTCTCAATCAAGTTCGTAATCAAATCGCCGCGGATGTCCGAAGAGCTGAACCTCCACCCGATTTCTTGGATAGTGGGTTACTACTTTACACATCGTTGTCCGCAATTCATGGTTGGTGCAGAGCGGTACATCACGAAAGTTATTCAAAAGGTCAATTGGGACATTGGCTCAAGGATGTCCAATTTCCTTGCGACCGGAAACTTGATTTCTCCCTCGGGTCTCGACCTACAACAAGCCTCAGGTTTCACTATTGTCGCAGAAAAGCTCAACTGGTCGCGCTATATCAGCCATTTTAGATGCATACACCGTGGTGCATTCTTCGCAGAGCTTAAAACAACTACTGTGCGAAAGCTCCTCCCAGAAGCTTGGGGTGAGTATATACATTTAAGCACGCCTGTATGCAGCCAGATAATTATCTTGACTAGGTTTTCTTTGCCCCGTTCACACACCTGATGGTTCCCCATGTGGCCTTCTGAACCACCTCTCCCGAACCTGTCGCATCATCACTACCCCTCTCGCCACCACTCACATTCCCGGGCTCCTCGTCGCTCACGGCATGACCCAGCCTTTTTCATCCTCGGTGGACGGTCGCAAGAATCTCTGTGTTCAGCTCAATGGCCGCGTTATCGGGTGGGCACGGCCGGCCATTGCAAAACAGCTCGCAGAAAACTTGAGGACATGGAAGACAGGGGGAACCAACAGGGTCCCACTCGATCTCGAAATTGGTTTCGTTCCAGAATCGAAAGGTGGACAGTATCCTGGTTTATTTTTGTTTTCTTCGAGGGCGCGGATGATGAGGCCTGTCAAGTTCCTGGTCAATGGCAAAGACGATCAAGTTGGGCCCTTTGAGCAGGTATATATGAATATTGCGGTGAAGCTAGATGAGATTGAACCTGGTGTCACGACGCACGTGGAACATGCACCGACGAATTTCCTTTCAATCCTCGCGAACTTGACGCCTTTTTCCGATTTCAACCAAGTAAGTTAAGCATTTGTGATCAACTTGCGCATTCACCAACAAGTGCCATAGAGTCCTCGTAACATCTATCAATGCCAGGTACGTATTGTCCGAAAGATGTTACGCGGTGATTCTGATTGTCGGGGTTTAGATGGCCAAACAAACTATGGGGACTCCATCTACCGCTCTCCAACACCGAACGGACAACAAACTTTACCGTCTCCAAACAGGTCAGACTCCTATCGTCCGGCCCCGTCTACACGACAGCTATGCCATGGACGCCTTCCCCAACGGCACCAACGCCATCGTTGCAGTGATTTCCTATACAGGTTACGACATGGAAGATGCTATGATTCTCAATAAATCCGCTCACGAACGCGGCTTTGCCTACGGAGCCATCTACAAGTCACAGATTATCGATCTCAAAGATCTGCGTGGCGCGTCCAAGTCGAATTCCGCCGCCACGCTTCATTTTGGTCTCGGTCATGATATCAGGACGGAAGAAGGCGATCGACAACACACGTGTGTGCAGTTTTTGGACAAGGACGGGTTGCCTTATCTCGGCACTAAGTTGGATGCGGGAGATCCGATCGCGGCGTACGTGGATGACACAACTGGCCGTACCAGGTTCGTGAAGTACAAAGGGGATGAGCAGGGCATCGTAGACCAAGTCCGGTTGCTCGGTATGCAAACCGTTTTATTTAATTCACACCTCTCTACACAGCACTGACGTCTACCAAAGGTTCTGACGCAGGCGACACCGAACTTCAGAAAATACACATCACCCTTCGCATCACGCGTTCGCCGGTGATTGGAGATAAGTTTTCCTCCCGCCACGGTCAAAAGGGTGTCTGTTCACAAAAATGGCCGGCGATTGATATGCCCTTCACGGAAAGCGGGCTACAACCCGATGTGATTATCAACCCACACGCTTTCCCGAGTCGAATGACGATTGGAATGTTGGTCGAGAGTTTGGCTGGAAAAGCTGGCGCTATGCACGGTCTAGCTCAGGATGCAACACCATTCGAGTTCGGGCACCTTTATTCCAATGTTCTGCTCAACCCCACACTGACCTGACTCGACGTAGGTTCTCGGAAGAAGACAGGGCGATCGATTACTTCGGCGAACAACTCCTCGCATCAGGATATAACTATTATGGCAACGAACCCATGTACTCTGGCATCACCGGCGAGGAATTCGCAGCAGACATCTACATCGGCGTCGTGTATTACCAACGTCTCCGTCATATGGTTCTCGATAAGTTCCAAGTACGAACGACAGGTCCCGTCGATGCCCTCACGCGCCAGCCCGTCAAGGTACGCTTCCCGCGCTTACACTTCTGCTCCTTTCCGTCGTGAGTTTGCATTGGCTGACAACGAGCGTCGTGGGTTGAACAGGGTCGTAAACGTGCAGGTGGTATTCGTTTTGGAGAGATGGAACGTGACGCGCTGATCGCACACGGCACCTCGTTCCTCTTACAAGACCGTCTCATGAATTGCTCCGACTATTCTACCGCGTGGGTGTGTCGGACATGTGGTAGCATCATCTCACTGGGCTACGACGATATCAGTCTAGGAGAGATATCAACGACTGATGCTATGAGAGTAGCAGGTCCCAGTGGCGAATATTGTAGAGTATGTCGTGCTGCCGCCGAAGAAGAGGGCGAGCGGGCGCGAAGAGCATTGGCTACCGGCCAAAATCCAGAGAGAAGACCTACCCCCGAGGTCGCGGTAGCCATACCTACTGCACATGTGTTCGGTTCCTCCAGAAAAGGGGGCGACATGGACGTGGTGGCGGTCCCATATGTATTTCGTTACCTGTGTGCCGAATTGGCAGCCATGGGCATTGCGGTCGCACTGGAGGTGCAGTAACCCCACACGGCTGCTGGATCATGCCCTAGCTGGTGTTGAAGTCGCTTATTCCTTGCTCACTCGGGTTACAAGACCATCATCGATGGTAATTCATTAATTAAAACCGACGCACAGCGCTAAGGAAATAATATGAACGCGACGGGAAGCTAAACGGAATAATGGATAGACAATGTTGTATGATTCGACAACCGTATATAGTGAGAGACGAAATTACCAAGAGAATCCAGAATCCAGCGGCGAGGAGTTGAAAAAAATCTGGGTATCTTAACAGGTTTCGCTGGACTCCAATAGTCTATTGGCTGATGAGATGGAAACGACGGCATCCGCAGCGTTGAGCGGGGCTTCAGCTAGCTCTGCGCTACTGCGATTAAGTGATGGTTTACGCTGAACGTCAAGTTCACCGTCCCCAAGAAACATTTCAACAATCGCTTTTTCCAACCCATTAGTATTAGAGTCTCGTAGAGGTGGCGGAGCAGCGACGGCTCGTAACTCGGCCATGTCCCCGACCAGCTTACTACGCGCCAAGAACATGTCCACGAGGATACGGCATTCGGCAGCGCTCGTGGCATGCTCGAGCATCGTCCGCATCTCGCGAGCATGTTCAAGTACAGATGGCACTGGCGAAGGTGCCTGTGGGGCAGGCGGGGGTACAACTTTCTGGTGCAGAGGGGGGGCGGTCTTGGAAGACATGCACTGGAGTAGTGCTGGAGGCGAAGGCGTAGGCGAGCGCTGCACTGTGGGTGTTGGGGTTGCGTCTGTGGCTTCGACATGTTCGGGTACGATTACGGAAGTAGTTGGACGTGAATGTAAGGTTGGCGAAGGCGGGGGCTTGATGGGCTGAACGGGTTGGGAGACACTAATCTCCAAAGCCCTCTGAGGTATCGCTGGAACAGGAATGAAGGTCCTCAAAGGAACTTCTTCCATTCCGGGGGAGAGAGAAGGGTTGGCATGGGCTGGTGCTTCCCCTTCCACAGACCTGCCATCCCAGGCAGGGAGCGGCTTTTGAGCATGTGATTGGGCTCGCTGACGGGGATATGTTCCTGGTTGGTCTGCAGAACCACGTTCTGAAGAAGCTGCGGAGGGTGGACCAGAGGTGGGATAACGAGGTGGAACAGGTCGATTAGCAAGGGGAGAAAGGTTCGTCATGGACTTGCTTGAAGCATCTCCAGACCCAACAGTCATCTTGCGAGGGGGTTTGACAGTATCACTGGCCAAGGTGATTCTAGATATCATCTTCTGTAACCGACCAGACTTCTTGGGCGTCGTGGAGAGTGAAGAAAGGGAATTTTCGCTTGGAGTTAACTCTGGGGGACCCTCGGCGAGGAAAGCAATCAGCTCCCTGGTGCTGGCCGAGAACCCTCGTTGCCGGTCATATTGCTTAGGGGATACAAAGGCCTTCAACTCTCCCATATCATCATCATCCGAACCCGCGATAATATTTTCCAGATCGAGTGACTCTCGACTGCATGCCACAGTTCGCGTGCGCCGCGACCGGGAAGCATCAAGATCCAATTCCTGTGGGGGTGTCTTTCTCCTGGGTATAGAGCCGGAGCCTAGGCGTTGATCAGAAAGGGCAGAGTTTGATTCCGATAGCGTGTGCTTGTTTAAAAACATGTTCGACAGTGCTGTGGAGGCGTCTGTCGTGGTTGAGGATGCCCGGACACGGGAGAAAGAGGGGGCGATATAGCTTGAAGTGGTTGCTGCACTCAGTTGCCGAGGCCGTGAGGGCGGTGGTGGTTTCTGTGTCAAACGATCGTCTTCACTGCCGATGACAGAACCCACACGACGGAGAGTTGGAGTTGGCCCGCTCGTACGCTTGGCTTGCTCTGGGGAGGAATGGGATGGAGGTGTGTCAATGCCATTAGACTTTTCAGTCTTGAGAGGCGCCTTTTGCCGACCATTCGCGCGCGCCCTTTCTTTGTTCAACACCTGATGCCCGGCAGTGTCAACAAGAAACCACAATAGTGAGGTGGATACAGAGTACGTACCTCCATGGTGCGCAGTCTGTCTGGAGTCAATGAAACCTTCATGGTCGACCCTGACTTCATCATATCATCAAACTCTTGGGAACGCGTATCCTCCTTGGGAGAAGAAGACAGAGTTAGGGAGGGGGGGACGAGAAGGAATGGAAGGATAATGACATACACTAAAAGTGGGCGATATAGGAGACCTGTCACCCTTGCTCGCGAAGGACTGTTTTGTGTTGGCGCTCGCAAATGAATCCATTTTTCGATGTCCGGGGTCGCTTCCATTGATGAAATCCTGGGAAACTTTTTTATATAACATTTTGACAGTTCGTGGCTTGTCGACCGAGGGCCTAGAAGAAAGTGTAGTCGAAGTGGGTGCATTATTGACGGACTCGGACGACAGGCGAGTACGGTATTGGTGAATGGATCCATTGCGGCGAAATGTGCTGACAGCCAAGGGGGTGTCATCATTCTCTTGTGCGACTGACATACTCCGCCTCGATCTTGGCAGTTGCGAGAGGACCTCGATTTGGCCATAAACTTACAAAACAAAAACGTCAACCCAAAAATGTTCAACAAATCCGACAATGCCCGGCAGGCTCACCTGTCATATTTTTAAAAAGTCCGTAAATCGAACTGTCCTCGCACAGCGCAATGAACAAATCCTGCCCATTCGCAATCGCTCGACTACTGTCCCGAGCCGCAACGCGACCAACATTCGAAACGATGTGTCTATGAGAAATATCAGTACGATAAATACCAGCAGGAGCAGAACCAACTGCGCCCCACTCACTCGCAGATCGACCTGACACCACGATGACATCGACGTGACACCGCGTCAGCAAAAATGGATGGTCCAGTCTAGCCTTACAGCAATTGGTTATGCTCACTCAATGATCGCAGTTAAATACAGAGAGGCTGGCGCGAGGAGCGTCTGCTTGGGGGGAGGAACGCCCTCCACGCTCATGCGCTGAAACAAGCGAGTTTCAGCATCCGAATTCTCGTCAGTGTCGCTCAGGGTCGAGTACGCCTCACACTTGAGACGAAGGAGCTGCAACGGTTGTGTGTTCGATGAGCTCGAAATACGTGTGGGGAACAAACATGAAAGGGAAGCCACACCCACCTCGAATGTCCATTGGAGGTTGAATGCACTATCCTCAACAACCACCAGAGACGAGCCTGATCCCGGTATACCACCCGTACGCTCCCGGTATGCCCTAAGCTCTAATTCCGCCTCCAACACGGCCTCCTTGCCCAAGGTGGTGGGCAAGACCTTGTGGAGGCCAGCTCTGAGCTGCGTGGTCGTCAGTGCGCGCGCAGCATTGAGGATAGTATGCAACAGTTCGTCAAGAAACGCGTTGATAGAGTTGAGAGCGTCGGTCGAGAGCTTTGTTGGACGCACGTCGGAGAGGATAACGTCCGCGGAACGGGAAGAGATGTAGCATGGTGGCGCTGGGAGGTCGTCGTGGGTTACCGAACGCTTGCTGTCGTGTTCACTAAACGAGCCAGGCATTGCGCGCGATGACTGGCAGTAGGAGTTGCTGTGTTTGACGAGGAAAAGGACGGGACGGCTGAATGTATGGGGTGGCTATCTTAAGCGATGCCTCCCATTACACCTGTCATTTCGGGCGATACTTATCCAATTCAGTCCTCCCGGGATGTGTTCGACATGCCAAAAATAAATAAATAAGAGAAAAAACAATCGTGGCGAATGCTACTTGAAAACAAGAATGAAGGTCTAGTGCGAAATCATCACAGCGTCAGCATCCTTTCCACAGCATCCTCGCCCACTACCATCAATGGCCCAGACTGTCGCCCCTCGGGTACACTGCTCTTTCTTGCGGTGGCTGCGACCTCACTTCTGTCTGACCTCCCCTCCCTTGTTTCTTCTGTCGCAGAATTTGGCACCGCAGCGCCCTCAGCTAGGACCGCATTCGCGTATTCTTCAGGGGTGGCAGATTCTGCTGCGCTGCTTACGGCAGATCCAGACCCCCAAAGCGTCAGACCTTGCGCGGCACTCATTGTAATCAGGGTAGAGTCGAGATCATCCAGCTGTGGATTCTTTGCAGGATAAGACGAAAGCGCCAGCAAAAAGTCGTAGTCGTCACGTCGAAGGTCCGAGCTATTCGTGTCATAGTTGGTTGACTGGCGCGTTGGATGACAACGCATAGACGCATTTTGTTTTCTCATGTTCAGGTCAATTGGGCTAAATATGTTCCAGAGAACCTAGAATCATAGCATTGTGTGAGATCCAGAAAGACGCCTCCCCAAGACACAGTGATACGGACCCATGGCCCCACGATAGCATGTCTATCAGCAGATATTCGGCACTTTACGACACGTCTTGGTATCACCCGGTGGGACGGAAGCCGCTGCGGTGGCGGACACAGTCGAGCTGGAATGGCAGGTACAATTGGCTGGCACGTTGGTTTGCGTATCATGGGCTCCCCACGATCCGCTTTTTGGTGCTGCACCTCGTGTTGCATCACCTCGACAGGCTTGTCAAACTGTTCGTCACAACCTGGGAACCCGACGTCAGCGGAGATCAGCCTCTTGAAACAGTATTTTTACCTGAAAAGGGACATGGTAAAGGTTTCATCGTGTGTCTTTCAAGGTGTACGTCACGCTCTTGTTCCGCACCAAACTGCCTCTGACAACCCGCCCAGCGACAAAGGAACGGAGCCTTAAAAATTGGGATATATTAGCTTAATCACATCCACGCACGCACAACCATACCTGCGAGTCTTCTTCACGGGCATGGTTTTTTAGATGCGCGAGCAGATTGGCGGCACAATTCAAGATGGCACCACAATTCAACCACCGACACTGTCGCTCTAATAACCGCGACTTGGATTCTTCGATCAACAATTGTTCAAGATGACTATATTGAACTGTGATAAGTTGAGCTAGAGATCAGCAGAAACAGGAAATACTCTCATACACTCTTCGTCTTCCCCTGCCCCTTCTAAGTCTGAGTCTATACCCTCTCTCGTGGCGCGTTCCTTCATCGTCTTGATCGCCTTTTTCACATCGTACGGCGCTGGTGGGATGAGCACGTATACTTGTTGCTTCCGTCGTTTCCTGACACGTGGTGGTGTCACCAACCCTGTGTCAACTTCCATCACGTCGACATCGACGGAGCGTCGCTTGAGGGAAGGCCTACTTTCGTCTTCGTCATTGAGTATCTCGAGGTCCGTTTCGGGTGGCTCGGTATGTACTGGCGAAACGGGTGGAGAAGGCAAAAAGAGTGGCAGCTGGCCATCTAGCTGGTGCTCACTTGCTTCACGTGGCAACTGTTCAAAACTTGGCGGTACCAGTTCCGCGCCGCCAAGTGGGGAATATGGAAGTTCAGAATCCATATTCTCTTCGGTAGCGGGCGATAAAGGTGGGCTGTGCATATGTACATCTGTGTTGCCACCGCCAACTGCAACGTTAACAGGCGGTTCCTCCAAGGAAAGATTCTGCAACAGAGGAGTATCGTTGGTGGTATTGGCAGGGGACACCGGCCGTGATGATGTGGCTGCGCTAGCGGTGGTCTGGATCGTGGGATCCTGTCCCTTTCCATCCACGGATTCGTCCGAATCCTCTAACGTGAGGTCAATCATGATTGGCCCTTCAATGACAGCAGCTTCTTTCAATACTGATTTCGCTGTTGATGGACTTGGGGAGACGACACGCTGTGGCTCGTCCTGTACACTTCGTTTTACGACAGGCATCGGGGGAGAATTAGTATCAACCAAACTTGTCGCTGGTTGAACTGCTGGAGGTTTTGGAGAAGCCACGCGGGAGGCTAGTTGTGAGGGCACCCTGGTGACCTCAGGTAATTGGTCACCCTTGTGGTTATTAACTCTTTCCATTGGCATGCCCCCCATTTCCTGATGAGGTTTTGGTACTATCTTCCCGAGCGAGCGCAAGATATCCCTCGCCAATGTCGACTTGTTCGCGTGCCTAGGCGTCCTCACGTTGGCTTGAGCCTGAGGTACGTCCTGTTTAGGACTTGCATTCCTTGCCTGCGTCGTAACGATATTCGCCGGAGGCACTGTTGAAATATTCGCCACTCGTCTGGTGCCGAGTGCTGATGTTGTCGCCTGTTCTGCATAATATTGCAAATGTCTAGCATACAGCCCGGAAGTCTGCCCTGGTGCAGTGTGGATAACCCTCCCTTCTGTGGAGGTACTAGGCTTAGTTGCCTGTTGAGTGGCAGGCGTTACTTGGACCGCGGCCAGAGGTGGTGGGGCGTTAACAACTGGTACATTTGGGCCGGGAATCGTTGATTCTTGTTGCTGAGGTGCACTTTCGGGTGGCGGGGCACCAAGGGGAGGTCCTGATTGATTGACCTGCGCTACGACAGACTGCCATACACCCGGAGGCAGAGAATCAATGGCCGCGTCGAGCCACTCATTACTTATGCCGGACGCTTTCGCGTGCAACCAGAAATAGTTGAATCGTGAGGTTCCGCTCTGTAGGAATGATGTGAACAAAACATTCGAACATCAAATGAAGACTGACTTGGACGGCCATCTGGAAGAACTTAACGAACGTCGCCTGATCTATGCGAGGTTGCGGGCCTCTCTGCTGTGCTTGCTCTTGGACGATGGTTGGCTGAGGTGGTTGTGGTTGTGAGATCTAAAGAAGGCATCGTCAGGTAAGAGAATCACGGACCTGTGACGGTTGATTTTGTGGTTGAGAGACATTAGTAGATGGTATGTGATCGGTTAACTGTGGAGGGGTTTGTGAATGTGGTTGAGGCAGCTGGGGAGGTCGCTGAGACGGAAGCTGGGCTTGAGATTGCTGGAGATGTTGAGGCTGAAGCGGAGGTTGTGGATGTCGTTGAGGATGAGGTTGGGGTTGCTGCTGAAGTTGTTGTGGTGGTATGTGAGGCCTCTGGAACTCTGAAATAGCTACTGGTTTTGAGACCGCGGTGGAAACAGATTGAGCCCGAGATTCAGCTGGTTTTGGGTGGGATTGGATAGGGGGCAGGCCGGAGGGAGTCTGCACCTGAAAGGTGGAAGGAAGTGATGGTGGGCCCTGTGGTTGGTTCTGGGTGGTAGCCGGAGGTCGAGCCGCAGTGGATTGCGTCTGGAAACCTGGTTCACGGTACTTCGAATTGGAGCCAGTGCTCGGGCCGCTATGTGCAGATCCCGCCCCGATCCATCCCGCTGGAGAAGTGTAGTATCTGGGGACTGTCACGATATCTGTTAGCGACTGAAACACTTTTGGGCATCTGGTATTAGACGCACCGGGCACGGTATCCGAGGGCGGTGGGGAAATAACTTGATGTGGGTAACTATTCCAGGACTGCGAGGGTTGTTGAACTTGTGTTGGCTGAAAGCCTGTCTGATGTACTAGTGGATTGTGTATCCTGTATTGCGGCGGCACATTTTGCGTAGTATGCCATCCCATCTGTCCTGGATCGACAGGGGACTGGGAATGCGGCGCCGCACTGTGCTGAGGGGGCTGGCGAACCGTAGGTCGGGGCTGGTGGTATCGGAAGTTGTCTGGGTGAAGTGACTGGGCTTGGTGAGCCTGGGACGGAAGCCTCCATTGGTTGACAGGGCGACCCTGTTGTACAGCTTGAGGCGAGTGGGAGGTAGTTGTAGGGACAGGCGAGGAATGCTGCAACAAGGTCGAGAAACTTGAGTGGACGCAGAGTGAAGCTAACGGAGTGACATTACTGGAGGATGAGAGTGTGATTCCGATACCTCCACGAGGGTTGCGGTTGTCGGTAATATGACCTCTGACCTGTCGCTTGGAACACCATTGGTAAAGTGGACCGTTTCAGAACTATCGACATATGAGGAACTGCTCAAGTCTGACAAGAAGATACCCACAGTCCCGGTTGGTTTCTCAACCGTACCAACATATCTCTAAGCGCGTACAGACGAAATCAGTTTCATCACGTGCGAAGAGAGGGGAAAGGACTTGCTCCGCTTCGCGTCCATCCTTTACGCGTTTATGGAGCTGATCAACAAGAAAGTTCTTGTGCGCAGCTTCGTTGTTCGTCTCGAGCTTCCAAACCATCTCCTTGACTTCCTGAATCCGCTTGAGGTTCGCTTTGTATGCCTCTTGGGTGATCATGTCTGAGGCATTGATCATTGAAGATGCGGCAAGCGAGATGGACAATTCTTTCTGACTTTGATCAGTGGCGGGGGAGTCTCTATCGCCATTGTCCATGATGGTGGATGTGGACGTCGACGAACAACGTTTCAATTACTTAACGTAGCAAATATTGTAAACAAACCTGACCCTCATTCCCAGTGCGTTACGTCACGCGTCCGTGTCACACTTCCCACAGTACCATGTCTCTTCTCCGCATCCCGCCTCGTCGTCTGGTCCGTGCATTTGCTTCGGAGGCGACGTCCGCAGCGCCCACCGCTTCGGTGTTCCGCGTGTTTGACCGCACAGCGAAGCAAAGACAAAAGGATCGCGCAGCCAGCAGGGACGGGGGTGAGCGAAGCAAAACTGTAGACTACATCCGAGAGGAAGTTGCAGACAGGATGATGGAGCGCTTGTTGGTGATGTGTCTGAGTAGCTTGCGTCGTAAAATCACGGACTAATTAATTGGCTGTCAAATAGGATATCAAAAGGAAGTTTGATACTATTGTCGATCTTGGCTCTGGGCCTGGACATTTCTCCAAATTGTTGGAGCCCGACAAGACCCGCAAAGTTATCATGATAGATTCGAGCAGTTCGTACTAATGATACCATGTGATCTGTGTTTAACCTTGCATCATCGCAGAACAGACGCTTAACAGGGACCCAGACGATGACTTTGAAGGTATATCGCGGAGTTGTTATGCTCCGTGTACTCACTCATTTGAAACCTCAGTCCAACTGGAGCGGATCCAAGGAGATGAGGAGAATTTGCTTGAGATCCTGCCGCGCAATTCTCATGAAGCAATTGTTTCTTGTCTCGGTCTCCACTGGGTCAATGATCTACCAAGTGTGTCTCCAGGGTTGTGTCCAGCCGCTCTCTGATGTTGTCTTTATCCTCTCTTGTTCCTAGGTATCCTTGTTCAAATCAAAGAAGCTTTGAAGCCCGACGGCTTATTCCTAGGCGCAATGTTTGGAGGAGACACTCTCTTTGAACTTAGATCAGCCCTCCAACTCGCGGAGGTCGACCGCGAGGGTGGAATATCACCACATGTATCACCCATGACAGGTCCGAGAGTCTTATTGTCTTCGATTTGCGGTTATAACCTACCTGCTCAGATACCAAGGATGTTTCAAACCTTCTCGGTCGCGCCGGATTTACACTGCTCACGGTTGACATAGACGAAGTGTGCGTCGGTTATCCCTCGATGTGGGAGCTCATCGAGGATCTAAAAGATATGGGCGAGGGAAATGCCATCCTTGGAAGGTCTGTATTTCGTCTCGTCTTGTTTTGTGGATCCCACGAATCAGAGGTTTGTTAATCAGGCGACATGTCATACATCGGGATACCTTGGCCGCAGCCTCCGCCATCTATCAAGGTAAGGTCGAACTGTCCTTTCGACCCCCGTGTATACATCCACTTGTTCACGTACAGAACTGCACGGTAATGAAGATGGTTCGATCCCGGCAACATTCCAAGTAATATACATGGTACGAATTCATCCCTTTCTCACAACCACTGCCCTTTTCCTTACCCTCACCAAGATTGGATGGAAACCTTCATTGACCCAAGCCAAACCTCGCGAACGTGGTTCCGCGCAAACCAGTCTCAAGGATGTCCTTTGAGTTGGGGATTACTGCCATGATTGGGATGCGTACTTCGCTATGTGAACAACATGATTATCATGTTATGGTGGCAGGGTGAATTACAGGCCGGTTCGTATGACGTACAACCTCATGTGTCATGTGTGCCCGGCAGTCCTACTCACTGGTACTAACGGTATCGCACACACTAAATTTAATCCACACGTTTCACTGTTTCAGGCTCTAAAAGTACAGGCAAATGCTAGAGATGCCGATATCCTTCCCGAGAATATTTGGGGTGAGTGATACGCCAGGTTATTACAATTATGCGTTGGCATTGACCAACATAAAAACACCAAGAAATCAGAAAACGCGTCTGTCACAATTGACACATCCAGTAATCGGCAATGAGGGCGCTATTTCCGCTCGCCGTTAGTCACTGGAGTACGCGCTTTAAGAACTCTTTGAGGTCCTCGAGTGTTCGCTCGCATGCCTCGTGCCCAGCTGATCTGTAGGATCTGAAACTTAACCCTGCTGTGCCCAATTTATCCTCGCCTGGGGAGTAGCCACTCGGCGGAATTAACATTGAAAGTGTCAGATTCTCAAGAACGGGTAGACTCAGATCGTTCGTGAGTGTTCTGCCCGCTCTCTGGCCCAAACTGTAGGGCACGACAGTATCAGCAGTCCCGTGACACATGAGTATTGGTGTCGTGGTTAAGTGGGGGGAAGCCATCTGAGAAAGCTCGTTAGTATTATCCCGCGTTTGGTAGGGAGTAAGGGCAACTTTTGGAAACGTATCCTGTAGTGGCATCCAGCCGCTCAGCACGGCCACTCCACCAAGCTTCCAACCGTATTTTCCTCCGAATAGTCCATCCTCCCTTCGGGCTGTCAGTCCTGCTAAAAGCGACATGGACCCGCCCTGACTGAATCCACCAACGACGATACGTTCAGCCGGTATACCGGCGTTGATCTCGTCCCAGATATACTTGTCGATCGTGCGGGCAGAGTCAAGCATTCCGTCACGATCTTCGTGCTTGTCTGCCAAATCCCACGAGGGCAGATCGAACCAACCAGGCATCACAAAACCACGGTTGGCAGTGATACTGCGGCTTGGGGCATTGGGAAGCAGCCACTTGACATGGGGTAACTCGTCTTTGATCATTTCTACGATCCCAAGCCAACCGCTGCCACTATCACCAAGCCCCTGGTGAGCAGAGGTGAACATAATCAACATTATGAGGCGAAAGATGAGGCTGATGGAGAAGAGAACATACATGTAAGAAGATGACGGTTGCAGTGTGTTTTATGGAAGGCCTGACGACCTCGCAGGGTCCCCTGAGAGAAGGAATGACTCTAGTCGCCATAATCAACAATTGAGGGGAATGATATCCAGAGAAACGAGGAAGAATGAACCACGAGGAAGTGTACAAGAAACACCGCGATGGAGGACGCTGAGGACGGAAATGGGCAGGGACACCCTCCAAGAATCTCGGCTCAAACCGGACCGCCGGCTATCCACCGCCACTCCATGGACACACTCTCACTAGTCGATGTTGCCAGTCAGCCAAAAACAGGACAGGAAGCAGACTCATCAAACCCTGAGGGTCTCTCCAAGAAGGCACAAAAACGTGCCGCAAAAGCCGCGAGGCTCCACGACCTTAGGCTTGAACGACGCGCCCGCGAAAAGATAGCGAAGAAGAATAAACGCCGTGAACGAGCCCGGGCCATTGCAAACGGTGAACTTGACAAAAACACTTATCGAAAAGGACGGAGAACAAATGGTGGGGACGAGACGGAAATATTTAATGCGAGAGTCGTGGTCGATCTGGGTTTTGATGGGCTGATGTCAGACAAGGTGGGTGTTTCACTTTGCTCTTGTCTCCTCCATGAGGTGATTCCGCCAAGTGTAGGAGATCAATTCTCTTATTTCTCAATTGGCATATACGTACAGCGCAAACAGACGTGCTGCCCACGCATTCTCGGTACTAATATTCACCTCGCTTAATGGCAAAACCGAACAAAGATTAGATGCCATAAATGATGCTGGCTACAGAAGGTGGTCAAGGACAGAGTGGTGGAAGGAGGGTTATGACCGATTGTGGACAGCGCCCCAACTCCCTCAACCACCCGGCGAAGAAACGAATACGCAAGGGAGCACAGCGCTACCGGCTCAAGCCGATCGCGAGAAGATCGTTTATCTAACTGCCGATTCCTCGGAGGAGTTGCTCGAGCTCAATCAAGGAGAAATTTATATCATCGGTGGAATATGTGACCACAATCGTTACAAGGTCAGTGTACCAAAACCTCGGTGTGTATCCATTACACACGACAGGCTCAATCACAGAATCTCTGCTTAAACAAAGCTATCGACTCGCAAGTCCGTCATGCCCGCCTCCCAATTGGCCGTTACATTTCACTTGCCACCCGCAAGGTGCTCACCGTCAACCAGGTTCGTTTATCAATTCATAGACGCGGTGGTTCCTGTCGCTTGCAAGCTTGGAAGAAATGCTTGAGCCTGGAACGTGGATGTCATCCAGTCTTCCGTTCTTCGCTCCTTACATGCTACTATGATCGTACTGACTCCGCGCTTAATGTAATACTGCTCGCGTGAACAGGTCTTTGAAATCCTCTTGAAATGGATTGACACCCGGAATTGGGAGGAAGCGTTTTGGGCTGTTATACCGAGAAGGAAGTTTCAGGGTGGGGGAAGGGGCGAGAACACGGAGCAGGATGATGATGACGGACACAGCTCCAGTACCGACAAGGAGGAGGAAGTAATGCATGCCGAGGGTGGAGCAGAGGGCAGTGAAATTGAGACTTCAGAGGAAGAGAGAGTACTTCACCCACTCGGAGGGGAGGTAAGAGAATCAACAGATGAGAATGTGATTGCGCAGTAGGTATAATGTACCCCCCTTCAGTTTGTTTGGTCTTATGCGCATAAATTGGCTGACCACCCAGAGGCAACTCATAAATGTATTGTGCAGACATTTGCTATGTGCCCCATGGCTGAGTTGGTTACAGCGTCCGACTGTTAAATGACTATCGGAAGGTCGTGAGTTCGAGCCTCACTGGGGCAGTAATTTTTTTGTTTGACCATTTCGAAACCCGTGTTGACCTGCTTCGTCCTGCAAACGCAAGGCAGTCAAACGATGTACATCAGCCGGGCCCCTACTCTACTTCTTGTTACAGGTCTTTTGCAAGCAGATTATTGCATCAACTGTTAATGCCAATGCGTCTGTCATTTCCCTCTCCCGCAGCCACCTTCATCAGCACTTCGGCTGTGGGTGACATCTGCGGAAATCCTTTTTACTTTGCGCGCTAGTACTGTATCCTGTGTACCAACTGATACCACTACTGGGACTGATATATGAGGCTCAATAGTGGTGCACAAGAACGTCCTATCCAGCCCACATTTCTCACAGGTAAGCTCCCGCGGCGTGCCCATCAAAGATGACACGAGATTTAGCCCATATCCCCATCCTTTGCACCAGGATCTGGAGGGACCGGCGACGTCGACTGTGTGACGGTCATACCCAACGGGCGAAACGTCACTTTCATCCGTTTAGGTGGGTCATCGCCTGGTTTCATCGCGGCGGCTCGACCACCGACCGGTTCATCTCTTTTTTGGGTGCCGAGATCTGTGCGTTTGGGTTTGCTGGCGAGACGTTCCAGCAGTTCGTCCTCGTCGTCATTTTCTCTTCGCCGTTTTTCGGACAACCGTATGGGGGGTAATTGGGATTTTGGGCTCGGTTTGGTGGATGGTTCGCTTAGCGAGGGTGAAGAAGGGCTCCCTTTCTGGCGCAGAAGGGATTCTAGAATGTTGTCATCCTCTTCATGGGTGCGTCGCCGCGGAATAGAGGACGGTCGAGAGATTTGGCGATGCGCTAACCGTGGGCTTGGTGGTACATCCATGGAAGGAGAAAGTGGTGTGGGTGAGTTTTCATTGGAGAAAGCTTTTGACGAAGTAACAGGGAGGGATATTTCCGGAGGGGACGGGGGTCCGATTTCCTCCTCGTCGCCATAGTCGAGGAGAGATGGTAGGGGAGGTGTACGAGGGAGGATAAGACCTTGGGGCCGTGGGAGTTTGGACGGAGGGATAGGGATGCGTCGTCTATGCTTGATTGTGTTTAGTGGGGAACCGGCACGACTTGCAAGGGCCGCTGAGCTGATGAACGGAGGTGCCGCGTCACCTTCGTCGTCATCACCGTTAAAGTACTCTTCTTCTTCGGCGTCAATACTACGGTCCACACGACGCGAATTGGCGGAATTTCTGTGACAAATTAGCAAGTGCATTCTCTAGAATCTGCTCTGGACTTACCGGTTGTTCTTGGCCTCCTCCTTGGGTAAAGGCTCGACATTGATTTCCCAACGACGAATGAACGCAGAGAAACGTGGCCCACCCAATCTTGTTTCACTGAGCTTCCGGACAATGTCTCCATGAACTGTCATACAATGGCTAATCAGGTCTTTTATGTTTTCCTGAAAAGAGTGAAGTGAGTTTCGGTGTGACATAGTGGAGACATCCAGTCTACCCGTCGCATGTGCTCAAAGAACTCTTGACATGATGCACTCAGTAGGTTGTCCCGATGTGACTCTTGTAGAGTGAGTTCGAGGATGGACTTGAAAACATCAAGCTTCACAAGGTGAGCTAGGAAGTTCTTGTTATTGGTCTTAAGGCATATTCGGAAAAATCGGAATGCAGCTAAAATTAAGACAGAGCTGAGGCATCAGATCGTAGAACCCCCGCCAGAATCGACACAAACCCAGTCGAAGGTGCTTATCTCGAGTGCCAAGTAGTGTAGCCACGCGAGCGGATATATTCGAAGAGAGCATGTAGAAATGGCTTCGAAAAGCATGTTGTTGGGCGAAATTGCAAAGTAAGTCGGATAAGTAAAGGAAAAGATTAGTCTTCTCTCGCGAGAGCTTTAACGCTGGATCTAGAACGATCACCGTCAATTCGCGTTCCTGATGTTCGCAAAATGTCTGCGCACCTGTTTGCTTCCTGAAATCTGGTATATCGCTGTATGGTCTGAACAGGACCTCTAGGCAATTCTTGTAGAAATAGTCTAGAAACCTCTCAGTTCCTGGATCATCTTTCGGGCGAGCTAAAATCTTCGCGTTGATCACCGCCTAAGTCAAAACGTTAGTGATATAACTTATATTAGTGACTGTAGAGGGTGCACCTACAGGTGTGGCTCCAGGACCGCCAATGTTCTGCGAGACATCTAGCAGAGCTTTCAACGCGTCACCAATCTGACACTGCACTGCCACGTCCCGACTCTGCACGACGACTCGACACATTAGTTTCAAAAGTGTCTCTGCCTTGTCAGCTCCTAACCGGCCAGCCTCTTTCTCTCTTTCAAGAGCAGCGGCTTGTTTGCATACATGTCCGCGGACGCCATGCAAGTCGTGATCAAGTAAGATAGCCATGATCTCGCCTGCGTAGCTGACTACACTCTTCGACGTCTCTTCCTTTTCAGGTAACGAAAAGGCCCATTGGACAGCGAATAAAATCCCTCGGTCAACCAGTGTTCGGAAGAGTGCCAATCGTGCAGGTAGCTGGACATTCTTGCCCATTGCGCAGAGCTGCTGAATGAGTGAGACGACCTCACGACGGAATGCAATATCGCTTTCAGTGAGGTTGCCTGCAGGGCCAAATGAGAACTGTGTGGCGCTTCGCGCTCCGTGTCCATTTGGGATCTTCTCGTGAGGTTTCCTCCCTGGGCTCTTCGATGCCCTCTCTTCGTCCCCTTCGTCTTCCGATCCCGTTCTAGGTCCAGCAAGCACCTCCTCACTCACATACAACCTCACTATGTCGTGGAGGAAGATGGGGTCGTTTTGAATGTGGTTGATGATATCTATTTGGTTAAAGATGATGCAAGAGTTCAAAACGTTGAACGTTGAATCGTCAAGCGCACGTGCAAGTACGACATCCTTGAGGAACTGGAGACGGTAGGTGTGGTGGACCTTCTTCCGGATAAGGTCGTCTCGTATTGGAATAGGTTGGTGGAAGTGTGTGTTGACATGGAGGAATTCACGGTAGTTGGCCTTGTGTGTGGGAAATTCTGGGTCATCTATGTCGCCGGAGTCAAGATCGCAGAAGGTACGAGGAGAGCATAGCGTACACTCAAGCATTCCGACCACTCCAAAGAATATGTCATCCTCGAGTATATGCTCGTAAATCCCATGGTCGTTCATCATCACTGCATAATATTAATGACGCCAACTAAACAAAATCATGCACTTACAGATGGTTTGCATTAGACTGCATAGGGCATGCAGGTTGTCTAGGCTCTCGAGGTCTTCTGCCATGTTCAGGACATCGATTAGAGCCTTGATGTAGTGCTATCATTCTCGTCAAAATGTGACCCGAAACTGAGGATGTGTGGGACTGTAGAACACGGCCTACCTCGCGCTGTATGTACTCGCATATCTTTTCCTTGACTGCTTGACCCCTCGAAAGGGTTTTGATCGCGCCCTCGATATCTTGTATGTTGCCGAGCTGAGGAGTGGGCAGATGACCGGTGCGGATAATATTGACAGTGGTTGCAGAATGCTCGCCACCTGGAGACGACGAGCCAATGCCCTGATCTTCTGGGTGAGATTCATATGAGATATGCATCAGTCAGAGATATAAGAGGGAACGGAACGAGGCGTGGGCTAAGGGCGAAACGGTGCTGACCTCCGGAATTCAAGTGACGTTGGACCTCTATAATGAAGTTCCACACCTCCGCACATCCTTCGGCATCCTGGAAGCTCAAGGCGTAGTCGGCTCCGTTGGGTTCCGTCCATACTATCAGGCTCTCTATATGTCGTATGAGTGCCGAACCACACGTATGATAGGTTGTAAAATCTCCATACATAATGCATGGAAGAGTGTACACACCTTGTTGCCGCTGGTATACGTCATTGGAACGGATGGCAGTTGAGAGAATGATCTTGTTAAAGTCCAGCTCGGAACGGGCGACAAGGTACGCTTGGTTGGCATCGTCTAACTGGCCAGCGCAGTACGCGGTGCCTTGATCAACCCATCGAGAGCCAACGAGTTCGTAAACCTTTGAAGAAGATAACAAGTGTCGGTCAGAGTATGCGCTTGATGAGGTCATGCAAATGGCAGGGATGTAAATGAACAGGAGGGATGCGTAGATATTTTGAATAAAAGGAGAGTCTTCCTGGGGGAGTTGAACACGTTGCAGGCATGACGGCTCTGCCGTCATGAATATGATGGCAAAACGGGGGCCGATATGGGCCTAATGCCACGAACGAGATGGGGAGGAGAGAAGCTCACCTTGACACGTTTTAGTTCTAATGAAGACTCAGGCGACTGCTGCTGGGAGTCTTGCTGAGTGACGGCCGGGTCCACGGCCTCGACCATTGTGATGTGGTTATCCTTGACATGGTCACCAACGTGGTCGATGTCGCCAAAGATGTGGTCACGAGAGTGTTGGAGTGCCATATGAGCAGCAGGGTCGTCCAGGGCGGTGTCAGACTGCGCAAGACAAGCGAGTTCGAGCTCGAGAGCTACCTGATGGTCGTGTGTGGGCAAGACAGCGTGTTGGGGGGGTGATAAGAGGTCATGGTCGAGGATGTCGGTGTCGGTGTCGTGATGGGACGTAACAGACGACAATGGCGCATTGTCCACGCCGCTCATGACAACCCAGACGGCGCTTTCTCTGTAAATTTCGACCTGCCAGATCCCACCTACAGAATCCGGAAGAGCTGCTTATGAGGCAGGTCTGGTCTAAAGTCGTGTCGTCCTTTCAACGTCAAACGAGACTACCCGTGAGAATATCTAATGACCGGTTAGGTCCGTGTCCACAACGACCACCGCCCTCGCCCTCATCTTTGTCGCCATGCTCAACGGCTCTCTCTCGTCGCGCAGCCAAGGCAGATCGTTGTCGATACGGCCGGACACTCATTAACACCAGGGAACATTGGACCTTGACCGTTTATTCCCTGCGACATCTCACATGAACGGTTCGCAGAGTTGTCCCTGAATCTGTCCGCATCTGAGTCGCCGGTTCGTTCCTTGGTGCGGGGTAAAGTGCCCCTGTTGCTTGTATTGGCTACTCATGTGTGCAATCCGGGCCTCCAATTCTCTTAGACTGGTTCTGCATGAAGGGACTTATCTCTAAGTAATTACGTAATTTAAATTCACTTGAAATACCAATTTTATTCGGTGACGTTACACTGTTTCCCTCGTCTCCTCGTCCTCCTCGATACCTTCCGCCTCAAAATGACTAGGTCAACAACGATGCTCACTGTCGCCGGCATTGCCGTTGGGAGTCTCGTTGCCTACGCTGTGTACTTTGACCACAAGCGGAGAACGGACACTACCTTCCGCAGACGACTTCGTATGTCAGTTTTTCTTCCGGTGCCAGCACAAGGTTGAGTGGTCGTGACCTAGGCAAGGAGAAAAAGCGTGTCGAAAAGAGTCAGACACCTTCGGAAGCATCAGCAAGTACCGGAGGTGTCGATCCAAACGAGCTCACCAGCGCGTTGGAGAATATCCGGAACGAACAAGTCCCCACCGACCATGACGAGAGGCACCAGTACTTTATGACGCAGGTTAACATGGGAGAGACGATGAGTGTAAAAGGTATGTCGAGCCGAGCCGTTTCGAGAGGGTGGTAATTCTCATGCGTCGACAGGGCCTACTTTCTACATGCCTGCCGCATTGTGCTTCTACCGCGCGATTCGGGTGTATCCTTCGCCTCTTGAATTGATCATGGTCTACGAAAAGAGTCTTTCTGCTCCCGTATTCCAGGTTAGTCGTCGTTGTATGTTGTGCTACTTCATACACTAATGATCCGTACCGCAGCTCGTAATGCAACTCGTCAACCTGGACGTGAGTTCACCTCCCTTGTCTGAGGGGAAGGGATCGGCTTCCATTCCTGACGAAGATGACGAGTTGAGCCCCTCGGGCCCACCCTCGGAAGCGTCCTCGCAGGAGTGGGACAAGATCACAGACCCAGGCACCCGGACGCCTGCGATATGACTATGAGTGGTTTTACACACGACTTTGAACGTGCAATGCACGCTGCTGTACGCTGTGTAGTCGTGTCACCCCTATAATTTCTCCTTACCCTTCCTATCCGTTGTCGGTGCGATGATCTGATATGAATGTTTTTTGTTTTGGATGCGCTTGAACTATCGCCTTCTGCTCGAAACGATTGTGCCTGTAGGTGAAAATTCGCGCTGAAGGTATGCCTTACTATTTGAGAAGACAAGGCATCTGAGCTAAACAATGAGAAATAGGTTACTACAACTGTTTCCCTCGTAAAGAGATGAATGTTGCCGTCCAAAATATCGACGTTCCTCAGGTGGCTGGTGGGCAGCCAACCGGTGCAACCATGCGCAAGAAGGTCGTGGTCTGCACCAAGAATTTTGAACCGGGTGACCTTATTTACAAGGTAGGTGTTGGTTCTACCGATGCTCAGTCTTGATGTATTTCGCTGGCAAAATCCAAGGAGGAAGCCATCGCCACCGCTCTGGACGTGGACCTTCAAGGCAAGGGAACTCACTGCAGTCACTGTTTACGTTCCATCGAGGGGGGTACAGCCGTCCGTTCTGACCCTGACCGCTTCAACTCTGTCTATTGCTCGAAGGATTGCCATGCCAAGGCCAAGACCTACTCGCAAGGCATACTTTTCACCCTCGATCCACCCCTACCGGAACAGCTGATCCCAGAAGCCGCCAACTTTTCCAGGGACGAGAGAGACTGCGCCCAAGCTGCGTTCGCGGAATACATCCAAAAGTGTGGTAAGGCTGCGCCGGAGCTGATGGCACGTGTTCTTGCACGCCAAGTGTCCATCGAAACGGCGCAGATGATAACTTCCATGGGACACTCACCGTTGGCCAACTCCAATGTAGTGTTGACAGACGGTGGGGATTATACGTTCAATGATCACCTCGAACGATTGCGCTACCTTGACGTGGCTGCCTCTGAGGAGGGTAGCAAATTGTTCAAAACCGTGCTGCAACTTGCAATTCCGGGATTGGAGCACCTCGCGACCGAGGAAAGGCTCTCGGTTTCTCTTGGCATGATGGCATACAATGCGTTCGGTGTCTGCTTTGAGGGCGGGAGGAATGATAAGGTAAGTGTACAGTCATCGGTTGTGAGCGCGCGCTTATGATGGACTCGTACAGCCCGCACCAACGGCAAGGCCTGAAGATGTGGAGAAGACGCGAACGCCGTATGGTACCCAAAAGCAGGTCGGAGCTGGGTTCTATTTCCTATCGGCCTACGTGCGTATTTCCATGCATCTCGTCTGAAGTTGATGTCGACACCCCCCCATATGCAGCTTACGCACTCATGCGACCCATCCGCCCGGCCGTCGTTCAACGGCACATCCGAACTGCATCTCATCGCCACTCGCGCTCTCAAGGCAGGAGACCAGGTTACCGTCGCATATGTCGACGTCACTCAATATGATGGCGAGAGCGTACAGGATTGCCGTCGTCGGAGACGGATGGAACTAGCCCGAGGATGGGCATTCGCCTGCACCTGCTCACGGTGTGCCTTGGAGGCTGGTCCGGGAGATGAGGCCGACAGTGAGCCCAAGGACAAGTCCAAAGTGTCCGAGGTCGTGTCGAGGTTTGAGGGCGTGTAGGAAGTTGCCTCGCATGGACCACGCTTGGGTTTCAAAGTGGGGTCCATTTCGAATCCCCAACTCGATCAGTTGATTTACACAGATAGAGATTAATCCACGAGGACGCTCGTTTTTTATGACCGCAGTTTTGTTTGCTCGTCTCGTTTTTTTGCTGGTTATGTTCTCGCTTTATTGATGTGTGCGATTTGCATCGTAACCTCACATTTCGTGTCTATTTTGCATCATCACAACACATTCTCGCTTTGCATCATGTTCTGATTATCAAGCTACGTTTTCGTTGACTCGAAAGAAAAGTTGCTGCACGGTCGTCTTTGGCTACTGTGAGTCTAGAAAGCTGGATCTAGTGGAACTCGTGAGTATATATATTTCATGATCGATAGTACTTCCATCCTGCTTTGCAACTCGAACAACGATACGATGCTTGTCTCTGACTGAAGGTCGACCACCTCGGAAGTACTTGAAGTTGCATGTGCCAGCTAGGATAGACCGCGTTGAAGTTGGGTACGTACACATAACCACCACTCTTGAGAAAGCTTGAGACCCTACCAATACTCACTGGATCAGGGGCCATTTCGCCGGTTTCCATCGCGACGATCCAGGCACAGGCCAACCGCGACTACATTACTTTCTAGACAGTCACCTCGTCACTGTGCTATGCAGCGCTCAAGCACGAGCACGCGGTCATCGACGTCGACAACTACTAGCTCAGATAAACCCGCAGACTATGTGTACTTCGAGCGCAGCTCTGCCGGTTTCTCTGACAATGCCATTCCACGAGCCAAAGCTGCGCAACTGAAGCTCGAGCACTTCTATAAAGTTGCTGTAGATGCTGCAATCGAACGAAACACCAGGTACGCATTTTTGACAACATGACGGTCAGTGTGGGTCATATGTTGATGTTGAGACTCGCAAGGCGTGTAGAGCTGGAGAGAAAGCTTCAGGCAGACGTCATGGTGTCAGACGAGAGGAAGGTCCGCCATCTGCAACAACTAGGGAAGAAAGAATCGACATTTCTTCGTCTTCGACGAACACGTTTAGGTCTGGACGACTTCAGGACGGTCAAAGTGATCGGGAAAGGCGCGTTCGGTGAAGTCGGTGCCGATTTCGTATTCTACCCCGTTTCCCCATTCTTATTTTGTGCGTAACGTAGGTTCGCCTCGCTCAGAAACTCGATACCGGCAAGATCTACGCGATGAAAACCCTCAAGAAAGAGGAAATGGTGAAGAAAGACCAGGCGCGTGCCATTTTTGAGTAGTAGCCAGTCATGATCTGAGTCACGCATGGCTATACAGCTAGCTCATGTCCGTGCTGAGCGCGATGTCCTCGCAGAATCCAATTCTCCTTGGGTTGTACAGCTCTTTTATTCTTTCCAGGATGCTCAGACGCTATATCTGATCATGGAGTTTCTTCCCGGCGGAGATCTCATGACTATGCTTATCAAGTATGACACTTTCTCGGAAGATGTCACTCGTTTCTATATAGCACAGTGTACCCTCGCCATTGAGGCAGTTCATAAACTAGGCTTTATCCATCGGTAAAGAAATTTCTCTTCACCTGGCCCAATTCACTCACCTGTAAGTGTTCTGTTGCAGAGACATTAAGCCGGACAATATTCTGATAGACAAAGATGGTCACATCAAACTCTCCGATTTTGGTCTTTCTACGGGCTTCCACAAACAGCATGACTCCAGCTACTATCAGAGGCTATTGGATTCAGCAAGCAATCCTCAATCGCCCGCTACCGCAGCGCGGAACAGCGTCATGGTGAACGCCATTCACTTGACAATGACCAGCAAAGATCAAATTGCGACCTGGAAAGCAAACCGGCGTAAGCTGGTATGTAACTCTTATGAGCATCCCACTAGTACTGATCCGATACAATTTGCAGGCATATTCTACTGTTGGCACACCAGACTACATCGCACCGGAAATATTCCAGCAAAAGGGATACGGAAATGAGTGCGACTGGTGGTCACTTGGGGCAATCATGTTCGAGTGCTTGGTTGGGTATCCACCATTCTGCTCAGAGTCGACACGCGAAACATATCAAAAAATCATGCAATGGCAGCACTACTTGGCGCTCCCGGATGATGTTCACTTAAGCCGTGAAGCTGAGGACTTGATCCGCAGGTAAGGAATGACTCTTTTCCTGGCATATTGTGTTGACAGTAGCTAGGCTTATGACTTCCCCAGACCGCCGATTGCATGCAGATCAAATCAAGAGCCATCCATTCTTCTATGGAGTTGAATGGGACTCCATTCGCCGCATCGACGCCCCATTCGTACCTAACCTACGCTCGATAACGGACACCTCTTACTTCCCCACAGACGAGATCGATCAAAGTCCTGCAGAAACACCTGCCGCGAGCGCGGGTGGGGCGCAGAAAGATCTCGCGTTCCTTGGGTGCGTTGACAGCTTTTCATGATCGGATTTAGCTGAGATCGCGGCTCAGATATACCTTCAAGAGGTTTACTGTCTCATCTCATGGGTTTTGAAAATTTGTCTGGCTGATGTGTAGACGTGAATCTGGAGACGAGAAGTGTTGAACAATATAGGTTCCGCATAGGATGTCTTGGATCTGTAACTTGTTAGAACATCTCTGCGTGCGTGCGGTATCATCTTACTCAACAGTTATTGCCTGTGTATGAATTACATGTTGAATATTAAACAAGCGGTCTCGAATCTTGATAGAGGCATAGTGGTGAATCAATGCAATAACATCGTTAAAAGCTGGAGCAGACTCGGCGGTGGTTTGTGAACTTGAGCTGTAACGTCACCTTGAGGTTTGTATAGCACGAGTGGGTCGTGAGTGCATGAGCCGGGCTTAGTGACTGCGTGACTACGTGACTAGTGAGAAGTTTCACATATTGTCATTCTGAACTACTCCGAGTTCGCTGGATGGCAGAAATCATCGACCTCACCATCTCTCCTCGACCCGAGGTCATCGAGATCTCGTCTGATCAGGATAACACTTCTCCTGGTCCCCGAAACAGAACGCAGGAAAACAAGAAGCGGAGGAGGAAAAAAGGAAACACAACCAACGGCCTCACAAGTGCTAGTGTCAGCCGTTCTGCCCAGCCTTCAAGGGCTCATTCACAGGAAAATGGAAATACACACAACGAGCTCAACGAATCCATGCCTCATCATGGATCTCCGTCACCTCCCCCGCCAATTTCTTCGTCTGCCACCGGCGAACCTGACTTTTTCATCTTCGACGGCACGGCTGCTCCCATAGCTGTGGAGGATAGCCCTGCCACTCCTAAACCCACGGAATCCAACGGAGATGGCAATAGATTGTTGTTGCCACCTCATGTTGCAATCTTTCATGACGATGGACCAATCCCCGCTGAGGTGCTCCTACCCCCAAAATTGAGCTCAGACGATGGGGAATATATAGAGTACCTCGATTATGAAGATCGCAAGGTCTGTTCGGTCGCGTTTGTGATATCGTGTATACTATAAGACCTGTTTATAGGCCCCAGGGTTGGTTCGCTATTTTGAAGCCGAAGGAGAAGAATCCAATCAACTGAGACCTTCGATATTTAAATGCAAAAACTGTGGTGCAGAAGGCGATCATAAGACCTTTGAGTGTCCTATACAGATAGTAAGCTATGGAATCTCGAATGCGTATCATTGTTCACGAGATTTCTCAGTGTCTGACTTGTGGTGCTCGTGACGAGCACTCCACACGAAGCTGTCCGATTAGCAAGACGTGCTACGCCTGCGGCATGAAAGGTCACATCAATAAAGTACGAATGTTGCGCGTACGTTGTGCTATTCCCTGTCATAACGTGTTATAGACCTGCCCCAATCGTTTTTCGGCTCATATGGCATCATCTGACCTTCATGGTGACTGCGATCGCTGTGGATCCACAGAACACAAGATGAATGTATGTTGCTACCAAACACAGACATTTATTTTGACTGGACCATGCCATCCTAGGAATGCCCGACCCTCTGGCGCATATACCAGTATGTGAACGATGAGGAACGCGTTGTAATCATGCAAAGTCGAGAAGCAAAGAAACAGCTTGCGATTGGTGAAGGGGGCGAAGGATACATCGACGGGGAGGTGTGGTGTTATAATTGCGCGAACACGGGTCATTTAGGAGACGTGAGTGGTATCCATATTACCTTGTCTCCCTAACCTCAGGCAACCTTAGGACTGCGATGAACTCCCGCATCAAGCGACTTTTCCTACAGAATACTCTGCGTTTAGTTCCCACAATGTCACGTCGGGGCCATTCTATGATCCTGCTGCCGAACCCATTTCTGTAAAACGCGGGCCGAGGGAACGAGAGAGTGGGGTCGACTGGTTTCGTTTACCGGACGATTGGGATGCCGATGCCCCCGTAGACGTGGGCAAGCGGGGGAAAAACAAGGACAAAGAAAGGCTAGAGAAGAGGTTCAGGGAGCAGGAGGATGAAGGCGAAGATTGGTTCAGTGATATTCGGAACGCGAAGAGGAAAGGAAAGGATCAGCAAGCGCCACTGCTGGAGCCGCGTGGAAAGACATTAAAGTTCGGTTTCTTCAAAGATGGAGGCCATGAGCTTTCCTCTTCGCCGCTTTCATTGCCGACCAGCCGCAGTGGATCTAGCTTACTCGCACGGCTCAGCGATAGTCGTGGAGCAAGAAATCGGGGGAAAGGTGATTGTGGCCGCGACCGACATGAACCATCGCATCAGTTCGAGGACTCCATTCGTATTCGGGGAGCTGCGACCGATCAAAGAAAGCAGGACGGTAGGTATCCGAATTCGCGCAAGCCCGACTGGGAGCGAGGTGAAGATCGATGGGATAGAGACAAGCCAGAACATCGAGGGTCGAAGCGGGGCCATGGGCCGCGCTACAGAGGTGGCTACCATAGATGACGATGTGGACTTTAGAAGGCAGTTTGAACGCGTTGAACGAGGTTACCAGCCAGCCACACGTTTTCCAGTCACATAGCTCGAGACCGTGAGGCTTGCTTGCAACCTACTCGACTAGCTAGAGTTCTCCACATTCTGTTTTGTTCATCACGTGTCTTGGTTTTAAACTTCATCATCTACACCACGGCTCGCGATGTTGAGCGGCTTGGTGGCATCCCCAACGCTCGACCTTGGCGGGCGGCTCAGGAATGCATCCTCCAAGTTTGCATCTACTACCACAGATCCGACTGCACCAGCCTCAGAGGCTTCCATTAGTCCTGTCACCTGCGCTGCAATCTCCATCGAGTATGCATCTCTACGGCATGACAGGCATTGCCCAGCGGGCATGTATGTCACACCGTCCACAGAGAGCATGCTCATCTGGGACGCAGTTCTTTTCGTGCACAAAGGCGAGTGATGGCAATCAGAGTCGAAGAGGCCACGTCGGTGAACTCTCGTATACTCTCCAGGCGACTACGCAGGCTCCGTTCTCAAGTTTGTCATGACATTCCCCGACAACTACCCCGATCGATCCCCCACGGTGCGCTTCGTGACGGACGTATTTCACCCGCTCGTTGCAAGTCAGACAGGGATGTTCAACCTGATGGCGCGATTTCGGCCCTGGAGGTGAGTTGTTTGGCCTCAACGTAGACAACAGGCTAACAATGTATTGGTACCCCGTAGACCGAAAGAGCATCATGTTCACGACATCTTATATTTTGTAAAGACTGCGTTCAAGGAACGTGGACTCGAGAAGCTGAATGAGGTGGATGCCGTGAACAAGCAGGCTTTCAAGTGGGTGTTGTCTGTATATCTAGGTTCCGAGACTCGGCTTACATGTTATCAGGCTGTGAGTGCGAACGCGCGCAAAGCTAATACTCTTGTTTCATTCTTATTGTTGCCCGATAGATATGCAGAAAACAGGTCTTCTTTCGCAGCCCTCGCCCAGCAATCCTCGCAGTTGTCGCAGTCGCCGAGCGCGCTCTATGATGCTCCAAGTTCGAGGAAAGCTTATTCATTTCGCTTCGCTCCGACAAAGCCCGAGCAAGTCAACAAGGTTCTTGAAACGCTTTCAATTCAAACACCCTTTGGACACTCATCATAGAATATAATAATGTCATCATGTAATGTCCAGCTTACTTCGGAAGATAACGATTCCAACATGTCCTCTTGGTAAAGCAAGCGTTGAAAGAACCCGTTCCGATTCAGCCCTTTGAAGAACGGAAACAGGATGTGTCGCAATTCCATAACTCCATGCCTGCTCGAAGACGTTTAGTAGGACTGGAGGACCCAGTGCACATTCCTGTCAGACCAGGCCGCTCGCAACCTAATTTGTGTCCCTCCACAAGCGTGACTCATCTAGCTTTTTTATCCTGAATCTGATACCCACTCCATAGACTACAGTCTACCAGGCATAAGTACTATGGGCCATAAGGGCACCTTGTTTGGATAGTTTAGACTAACGGTTGCAGTAAATATGGATCTAAGGTTTCTTTCCGCTCTAGAAATTCGAAACTCTCCCAGCTCCAAAGTAATCACACTTCTGAATACGTTCCCAATAATTCGTGGCCAGGATCGTCGCTACTGCTGTTGCCATTGACACTGGACGGCCTATTGTTAAACAAGTGGTGCACCGTTTCAACGTAAGGAGTGTCGGTGCCCGTGTCATCGTCCTACTCTCAAGCCATGGGCATCATCGTCGGGTGTGTGAATATCCTTTGCGTACCTCTTTAACCCTTCCAAAATGTTTGGAAAGCTTTTCAATCACTAAACTGTACGGTAGGTGCTGAGTCAGTTTCCTGAAATCGTTCTGTGAGCTATCGGTTATCGAGATACTTTCCAGTGAACAAATTACCGTCGAGACTGAACATTGAGAGAATGCCGGGCATCCAAAGTAGAGTCGAGCACATTGGACGAGTGAGCACCCTCGCTCACAGATAACTTGATAGAGTACTCTTTGTCAGAGTTACCACGGCCAAAATTCCTTTCGTAAAGTTCGAACCTGTAACAAAAACAAAAAACAGTGAGACATCTATCAGATACAAGGGCTAACCGACGGACGTGATGTGCGACTACATTGTGTATAGTCAGCTTTGTTTCTACTACACTGGAAATCGGGGGTCACGCACGCAGTAATCCAGTTCCGGAATTCGTCTGTTGGCTATGGGTAATCCAGATAGTAGAACGAGATTGACCAGCGTGTGAATGTGGCTCTCCTTGGTGAAGTACAGGGTGACAGAGCTTCCCCCATTATTGCGGGCAGCTTCGAGGTCTTCGACGACCTTTCGAAGTAGAGGAAGCGAGGTCAAGACCCCTATTTCTTCCCTGAATTCGAGAACAAAAAGGGTATATCTTGGAATCAACAAGAGGGTGGGCTAAACGTACTTTTCATAAGGATCAATGCCGTACTCCTGTGGGGCGACCAAGTCAAACAACGCCTTTGCACGACCATATAGTTCGTGGAGCTTGCGATCTTGCGTTTGATTCGAGTCTGCACCTTGTGCAGCATGCTCATCAAAGATGGCAAATAGGAATTGCCGATGATGGAGGGCGCAGTATTTGATGGTATCGTACAGTTCAGAAACCTGTGGCAAGACATCGGAAATGAATAATAGGACACGACATAGCCTCATCTGACTTACACGGGAGGGATCAAACTTTTTCTGTTCTACATCACAAAAGTCTTCAAACAGCTTTTCCCAGCGTTCTCGGAACAGCCATGGTTCATCACCGCAGCACCTAGATGGTGTTTAATCCGGTTGAATAAATCCATGGCCATTCACATACCAGCGCTCTTGAATTTTGTCAACATCCAAGGTTTCAAAATTCTTGCGCATGATAGCGCGGAACGAGCTCAAGAGCTCGATTACTTCCTGGGTCACGATATAAGACAAGGAGATGAGGGTATTCAATGCTCACTTACTTTCACAACTTCGACCGGCTCCTTCTTCATGCTCTTCGGCCACGTGAGTTCTGGGCGTTTCTCGGGTTCGCCGGGCCTGAGCAGTATCTTGAGTCGCTTCTTGACATCATCCATAAGATCTTTTGCGGCATTTGAATCGTCTAAGAGATCCTTGCGGATGATAAGAGCAGGAGGACCTCCTTGAAGACTTGAACTATTCTTATGTGTTGTTATATTATTCGGATTGTCATCCAGAGAAGAGCGGGAAGAAATCGAACTGGCAGAAGAAGACGGAGGATAGTTTGACTGGTTGTCAACCAGAGCTGCGGCAAATATCTCCGCCGAGGCAATGACGCGTCGCTCTGACGAAGTGTAAACCTAAGATCTGGAGTTAGTGACGAGGAGTTGTGAGAGCCACCGGTATTGTGATTTACCGTGACATTCTGGAGTGCATCCTTGTCTACGCGCAGAAACATGAGCCACCCGGGCCACGGAGAATTGGGGTAATAGCCTACTCATGATGGAAAGGTCTTTCTTCATATTCTCGCCAAGATCTCTGGATTGGTATCTTGCCGAATGGGTGAACTGCAGATTACGATAATGTAGAAGCCCAGAAGGGTAGCGAACAGGATCTTACCTCACCGCCCCACTTGAATACCAAAGTCAACTTAGTTAATCTCCGCGGCTGGCCAGCTTGCCGCTTCGAATATACAGGCTTGAGCTGCGTCTTCGTTCCAGGCAGGTCAATCTTACTGAAAAGAGCGTTATTCAACAGTGTAAGCTTGGTGAGATCATCGCCGTCGGCGCCAAGAGACTTTGCCTCCTCCACCGCCTTCGCGACAAGGTTCAGTTGCTTCCTTTCCCGGAGTATAATCTCTTCCTTTTCGCCGTTCAGCAGGCGGACGAAGGGTTGGGTCCAGACATCACCGATGGGAAAATTGAATTTCAACTTCTGCTTTGGCGTGCGATCAGCATGGCGGAAGACGGTCACATTTGCTTTGAGGCGCCAGCTTGCGGACTGGGACAGGGGGTCGGCTGGAGGTAAAGGACGGTCTATGGAAGATGAAACACGTATGCAGAGATTGGCAAGAATCTCTGCTGCTTTGTCTGGCCAATGAGGGGACTGGGTGAGTATGTTTCCCGCATGTGATGGGACGGGGATCCCTGACCGTAATAGAACTCGTTGCCTTTGACAAAGCTCCATCCGTTGACGTCAATTACCTGGCTGCTTTTACCGCCTTGGCACCTCAACATGTCGAAGCCACAGACGTTTTGGCCGAATGCTTGGCATATTTTCGCGGCATAGGTTTTCTCTTGATCGCTGAGATGGGTAATGAAGCTGGAAGGATATCAGGGCCGGAACGAGCTGGGCGTGGCTCATGATATCGGCATACCGTATTTCTTTGCCTTCCGTGTTCCGACGGACGACGCCGTCTACGACGGGAGACTTGCGGGTCTCTGCATGGAAATAATCAGAGCCGACGGTGTAGACTTTGATGTCCTCTGAGTTATCGACATCGATGAACTGTTCATAGATGTAAGAGCCGTCGGTTCGAGGGGAACTGAGGGTTGGATCGAGGTCGCTGGACTTATTTCCGACCTGGGGTGGAGATGAACCGTCGGAAGTTGAAGGAGTGGGAGGGATGATGGAACAAACCTTCCTGAAGAGGCGACGACCACCGCCTCCGCGAAAGTAGATGTACACGTTATGGTCCTCACCGCTGACTGGCTTCTCCACAAAAGGTTTTTCCAAGACTTTGCCGTCAATGATGATGGCATCGCCATCCTGGCGCATGGTTACTTCAGGGGTGACACGGAAGTCGCCAAGCTGGATGCCGAGTTTGTCCAGGACGAGCTGCTTGAGGTCGGGATCGAGACGAGGACCGCCATCTCTGGACACCTCTAGTCGTCTTGGGGTCGGGACGTGAAGATGGTCCAAGATGGTACCGACGAGACGACGGTCCCAGAGGAGGGCCTGCGGGGGAAGGTCGTTGATGCAAAAGGGATTGCGCAGTTTGACGTAAGATATAGCCTTGTCCAGGGGAAAGTCTGTGGAAAAAAAGGAGATGAGGACATCGCAACGGGGCCAATTTTCGACGTCTGAAAGGGGAAATGAGCGAGGGGATACAGAACAAGAACGGAGAGTAGCGGGCCTTCATCAAGGATGACTTTGTCACCGAAGACTTTGACTTCTATTGCGCCGCGGGACCATTCGACGAGACGTGTGAGGATCTCACGCATCGGTTTCGAGCGGGCCTTGATGTCCATGGCACAGATACCAAGGATAACGGGCGGACGAGGGGGATCATTATGTGCGGAACAAATGTCTGAATGGGAGGCGACGGAGGAACGGGAGGATGACCTGGTGATGATAGAGCTCGAGCGGGGAGAGTCTGAGGAGCCTAAAAAGGCGGATATCCGCGACGGTCGCTGTTGCATCACAAGTGAAGAGATTAGCACAGCCACGAAAGACTGACTCAGCGAGGCATTTGTGCGCAGTGACCCGTGGCGAGGCATTTGTGCCTGAGCGATTTCATGGACAAGGATTTATATGCGATAGCCAGCAGCTGGCCAGCCATGCCCCGCTATCATCATGGACACCACCACCACCATCTTCCTCTCGAATCTCCACTGTACAAGGTACCGTATCATCCCCCTTCACGTCCCCCCTCCCGCTCACTCCCCCCACAGCTGTGTCCGCACAATCGAGCGTGCCCTCCACGCCCTCCGTCCCTCCCCCACAGCCCTCGACGTCTCCATCGTCTACCAGTCCGTCACCCTCCGTCACCCCCCCGCCCTGTCTCTCCCCCCCCGACCCCCCCCCCCCCCCCCC